>CM040742.1:37563181-37743181 GCA_022829145.1 Albula goreensis
AGACAAGGGAAAGGAAAGGACACGTTTCAGCAAAAAACAAAATGTATTCCCTGTGTCCATTCTTATGTAATCCATTCTTTGAAATGTGTCTGTCCAGGTGAGGACAATAGGTATGAATCATTTCAATGTACATTGTTCCAGCAGTTGTGAATTGGTAATCCAATGATCCCTTTTTCTGGAGATCAACCAGGAAACCTACAGGATGACTCAGAGGCAAACAAACAGTCACATAGTGACAACCTTGTCTGCCTTAAATCGGCAGGATGATTTTTGGATAAATGTTACAAAAGGATATTTCATAAAAGGATTTATTGCTCTGGCCTCCACCAATGCCCAACAAAACATCATGCATGTCTACACTCAAAATGTAATCATGGACTCGGGTTCCTTACTTCCTGCTCTACTCTTCAATCTGTCCGTGGGCAGGGATCATTTCACTCAACCTCCTTCCTCTCTGGTAAAAAGAGAGGGAAAGATAGAAAGGAAGGAAGAAAGAGGAATAAGTAGAAGAGGCTCTCACTATCCAGGAGACAGATTTTTGGCGGATGCCATTGAGTCATTTTATGGTCGGCAGGAATCTGTCTTCAAATGCCACATGTGACGGGTCGCAGTCAGACTGTCTCCCTCTGAGAACGCCGCGACCACAGGCCCCCTCATGAGCCCCCAAAACGAAATATGTGAGCACAGGGCGCAGGGAGCCACGGCATTCCTCCGCCAGAGAGGCAGAGTTTAGGTGGTTTTGTACCGCACGTGCTCCGGAGTGCAGCCTCCTTCAGCTGTATAGCCTTAGGCCTTCGCTACTTAGAGGGATTTCAGACTCCAAAATACACAACCGGGTCACTTCAGGAAGCAGCGAAACGCAAAACCCTTTTAACAGGACACAGGAGGCCGATGTAAAAGCAAAACACGCTGTATATGTTATGTAAACTGGTGGCATCCGTTCTCAGACTGGAGGGGTAGGCTAGATATTTTACAAGGTAGCCAGTATAGAGTTTTATGGGTATCCCGATTCCATCAGAGGTTTTCCTCATTTCTAAATCGTGCTCGGGAGGCGGAGGTTGAGGTCCCTCTGTGGACGTCCTCTCTGTGAGATTGGTTGGACCGCCGTGCAGAAGTCGGATAGCGGGCAGAGTAATGGCTTTTGGCAGGGAGTTAAAATAAGCAAAATTGGTGGTGTCAGAGTTGGCACAGGAAGACAGCTTGCAAGAGAAAGGATGTGGGGAAGCCCAGGCAAAGTGCTTTCAGATTTCCACATTTCTCTGTAGCAAGACGGATTGGTCGATTCCTGGAGGCTGTCGGAGAGACCATGATTGAGTGACTGAGGCTTCGCCTCAGAACGGGAGAAGGAGGCTCTGGAGAGGGACGATTGGGAACAATTTTAATTATCGGTTGGAAAAAAACCTTGATTGCCATGGGAAGCAATAACTGTTGTGAGGTTCCGTGTGGATTTTGCACTCCTGATAATTTAAGGTTGTTTTACTATTATTTTTTAAGTCAATTCATTTGGGGCTTCCTCTTGGCTAGGTGTCCCCCCAGTAACCATAGCATACATTTTTATTATCTCTTTCTGTTTGTTTAAGTCTTGGAGTTGCACCAAGCAGAACCCCACTTGTGTCCACAAGGACACAAATACAAATGCACACACATGTGCAAACAGAACTAGAGTGTCATGTGGTATCTTACTGCTGATGCTTTATTCGAATAAATGAATCAAGGGCAGCTGGGTGGCTCATCCTGTTAAGGCACTCCTCCGATGTGTGGATGGGCCCTGCAGTCGGGTTTTGAATGTGGACTAGCCAGTGCCAAATGTGGCTGGTAGCCCCACAGGGCACTGCAGAATCAGCTGTCACCCAGGGAGGAAGGGGTTTGTTGCCTGTGTGCCACTCCCAATCACATGCTCATCTGTGCTCTCATGAATTCACAGAGGGGTGTGCAGTGATGCGCATGGCTTGTGGATATGACAGGGCATTCCAACTAGAGGAGAAAAAAGGGGGAAAACCATAAAAAAACATCGTTTCAATCACGTCAACAGGCCCAAGGTTCTCTGACGACCCACTGCATGGGTGCCATTTATGACTTCCTGCTCAAGCAAGCCCCGATCAGTCAGCCACTAATGAAAACCTTGCCTCTCCACTTACAGCCACTTTGCATCCAAACAACACAGACAAGGAATCGAGCAATGATCGCCGCCGCCAAAAACAGAGTGGGGGACCGACGGGGGGCTGCCGAAGAAATGAGTCACAGCTAACACCGCCGACGCTGCTGCAATGCCTCCGGCTCCCCCTCCCCACCCCCAGGCTTCCACCCCGCCGGCTCAGACGCCTTAGCCGTGGGGAGGGGGCACCGGGTGGGCTCAGCCCGGACCTGGCCTGAAGGCCCGCACAGTTGGGTGATAATGAGGAAGCTGTTTGCTTTTACAGTGGTGTAACGTGGGCTCTGAGGGACTGCCGGTGGGAGGCTGTGGGGGCCGGAGACAGCGTCCCCATCTGCACTGCGAGGCCAGGCCGCTGATGGGCCGCTGGCTTGGGAGTGATTAAGTTTTTAGGGAGCTGGAGCGCAGATATAGGGGTTAGAGGGTAAAGAGGGGGGGATTTATTAGGGCTGTAAATTAGAGGCAGACATCTTCCTGCCCCCCCAAACCCACACACCCATACCACTCCTCCTTCCCTGATATACCTCCCTTCTCTTCCAGGCAGAGAGGCTGTGCAGGGAAGACCAGACCCCCAGCCTCAAAGCTGTCTTTGTGCTGTCAAGCCTCTGCACTCCCCCATGGCTCCTCACAGCGGAGGGACTGTACAGCGGGGTGGGAGAATGGAGACAGGCTGAAGCACAGAGCAACGCTCATTAAAAAAGACCGATTGCACCATGGTATAATCTTTACATGGATTATGACGCACGTTACTAGAGACTGTGCTTTGAATTTGGCGTATATGTTTGCTGTCTTGCCCTTCTTGTGATTTACTCCGCACATAATGAGAAGCGCTTCAAAGCAGTGCATCTGGACATTTGTGGGAAAAGTATGATGACATATGATATCATTTCATACGTTTTTCCTGTCGTACATCACTGTGAAAGGCACATTTAAAGGACAGAACATGTACAAATTGAATGTGATGTAGCAGCAGAAAGAATTATACTATAATCATTTAAGTTTGTCCAAAACATGAACATCAATTTTTGGTTATTAAACCTTCCTTCCTACAACATAGCTGTCTATGAATATTTTAAACATAAATTTGGAGCATCTGGAATTTAATAGTTACACTGGTTTGACCGGTGGATTTTTCACTGTGAGGATTGAATTTCCCTTTGACAAAAGACTGTTTATAAAGTGCAGTGCACCATTTACTTTCAGTAAACCTTTTGCAGTTCCAAAATAGATAATCCTGAAAAAATAATTTACATTAAAAGCCGGTCAAAACTCTGTGGTTTGTGTCATATTCTCTCAATTAAAGGGATTAAGTTGAGAAATGTGTGCTTGTGGAGAGAGTGCTGGATGGAAAATAACTTAATTGCCTTTGACAGAGAGCACCTCACAGAGATCTGAGCGTGTGGTTGGTCCAGCAGGGAGTCGGTCCAAACACAGTCAACCTCTGACCATTGACTTATCCCCTGTTTCTCAAATAGACTCACTGTGTAGTTCAATGGTTTCTGACTGAAAGATTCCTGTTGTCTCTATGCATCAATGTACAGTTCTGAATAAGTACAAATGTACTTATTCATAAACATAACATATTTATGTTTCTGAATATCTGAACTTCCTAAATCTGACACACTGAACTGGGAGACAGAAATGTGCACCTTATTCACAAGTAAAAATGGAATCACAATGTTTCATAGAACAAATTTTGGTCCTGAGCAAGTCAAATGAATTCAGTGTCTTTAAGAGCATGTGCAATTCAATCGATATTGACTTCAAACTTTTTGAGTGCATATGTTATTCCATATCAGAATGAAAAGAACACATTCCAAAGGATATTTTTGCTGGTCTCCCATAAAATAGAGAAACTTTCAGAAAATGACGTTGTGAAGTAAAGTCTGTTTTGATTGAACTGCAAATGCCCTTACAGAGACTAAGTGCATTTGATTGGGTCCCAAGCCTTTGTGTTTTCAGAAGGGATTTGTTTACATAAGAGTGGGCTGAAATCGTGTGCTGGCTTTGCAGTCCAAAACCCTGTGTGAGCAGTCCTTTCACTGACATTGCCACAGATCGGACCAGCTTGGAAAGTGAATGAGTGAAAAAGATCGCTTTCACCTGGTCAGCAGACTCAGACACTCCCCTAAATGTGATAGGCCAGGCAGTGTCCATTGTTTTGCACCCCCTTCCCCCCTTGAGGGAACGAGGGAGGCCTTTCCCCAAACAAACATCGCAAGTGATCGGCACAGGTGTTCTGGGTCGTCTGATGAGAGCACTCTCAGAGAGGCCAGGGGACCCATCAGAGTGAAATACGCGTTTGTTGTTTCCTGTGCTTTTCTCAACACAAAAAATGTGTTGAAAACGCTTAAGCAGAACCAAACATGTGAATCATATGGGCAGGGGGTTCTCAATGACGCCAAACTGCAAACCTTTGCTTTTTTTCCAAACTTAAACCCATCCACATGGAGGACAACAAATATAAAAGTGAACTCATTAGACCAATTTCTGTTGTGAATTAAGAGGTGTTGTGGCTGTTAGCAAGTTTCCTGTTATAGTGTCTGTCTACCACTGTCAGTGGCCTTCAACTTGGGGCTGCAGTTTTTCTTTCTTGATAAAGGGTTTCCTTGTTTGGCTTATGATTTTAAACAGCGTTCCTCTTGGTTCATTTGGCCGATTCTGTGATTACACACCAACAATCGGACCTCTTTCAAAATCTGCTATTTCTCTCACATTGAAACATAAAAAATGAAAATGTTGATTTTGAAGACAAGTTGGCCACAGAGACACATTGGTGACAGAATTGACAATAAAAATGGTTGACATTAAAATGAAACACATTTAGTGATTTAGTTTCAAAATACATTTTACATTTGGTGCTTCCTTAAATCTGACTACCCCTGGAAACTGTATGAGTAGTAATGTATATGAATATACATCCTGTGAGTCTAATAGATCAAGCAAAGAGGAAGTGTTTGAGTCTCTTCTTATTGGTGATTTGGACTTATCAAATGTAAGCCCTGATTCCCTGGATGTGCTCCCTATAGCCAACGGCATGGCGGTCTCCAGGCTCCTTTCAAAAGGGGGCTTATCACTGCCGCCTAGGTGGAGAAGAGGCAGGGTGGGACAGAATGTCTCCCCAAGCCACGTCTGCACCTTCTAGGCCACATCCGGCCTGATAAACTCATTCCAAGAGACGGAGTAGGGGGGTGGAGGTCTTGCAGGGACAGTACAATCAGTCAATCAAAAAAGCTCTGGCCGTCATGCAATACAGCCAAGACCGCATACAGGGTGGAATCAGAGGAGTACTTGGCAGTCTACATGCCATTCCGAAAATCGATTGATGCCTTAAAGGCGTGACGAATTGCGTTTGCATCATTACGTCACCGATAAAAAGAGCTGATTACAGGGTTAGCATATGGAAGCGATCTGCTTCGTCACATTTTAATAAATAACACAGGGCTAACCTCTTCAAGAGCGAGGGAGCGAGAAAGAAGGACAGATTAATGTAAAAGCTGTCTTTATCATGGTGTCCTTCCCTGGAAGATAAGCTGTGGTATGCCACCCCATGCCTCTCCCCTCCCTCCCGGGGCAAACCCTCAGGGGTAGATAAGGGGGGCTTTGATGTGGGGTGGAGAGGGGGGAGTGGAGAGGGTCCATGCCAAGGTGGGATGTGTGGGTGTGTTTTGGAAGTAAGAGGGACAGAGACAGTGATGGCCATGTTTGGATTAGCACACTACAGCCTGAAGAACCTAAATGGTCCCCATTTTATTTGTCATTGATTTGGCCACCCAGTTTTAAGCTATCCACCCAGTCTCTGCTGTCTCAGAGACTTCCCAAAATCCTGTGGGAGGGATGAAAGACTTTGGGTGAAGGAGGAGGAGGGGGAAAAGGGGGGAGGTGGGATTGCTGAACGTGGAGCACTGGGATTTTTACAGCTCTGCTGTTCCAGAATGTTCTAACAGGGTGGAAAGACCGGCAGCCTGTCTGTCTCCATCTCTTTCTCTTAATTGAAAACACAACTGTAGATACAACAGAACAGAGACGCACTTAAAGTGCAGGGGTGATGTAAACCACACCATGCTGCAGAGGCGTCTGAATGTGGTGAGGGAGACAGCATTGACAGTGTTCAAAATGGGACATCAGTAATTTGACCCTATAAGGTAGATTAGACTCTTCTTAGTGGTTTATCACCCAAAGTCATTCCAATGGTCATCCTCAAAGTTCTCAAGACTGTACCCTTGATTATGAGATAAGATGTATGAAAACAGGAGGTCAGACAATGTCTGTCAGTGACTTGAAATTAGTTTACACAAAGTCCCCTAAAACCAGATTGAGGTTGAAAACTAATGGCAAAAAGCGAAGAAAAATGTTAAATACTTCTTTTCCTTTTTAATTCTGTGGAAAAGTCAAGGCTTCCAAACATTAAAATTTAATTAGAAATATGATTTTTCTTTGAAGTGGAATTTTAGCTTTTCTAAATCATTCACAGCTGTGTTAAAATCACCCTTGTGTCACCCTTGATATTTTGGGAACGCATACTTTAATTATTTTCATCCATCCAAGATCAACCAAGAGCAAGTTGATTGATTGTTAAGGCTTCCTGTGGAGCCTGTCCCACTGCAGCAGTGATTATTTTCCCACAATGCAATGCTTCTCTATAGGGCTATTGTTTCCCCTTTGTGTGATCATGTGTTTTCTCTCCTCTGTAATGGACAACACTGTGGTTAAAGAGTAACTACAACAAGGGCAGCACATTATCACAGCAGCTGTGCAGCTCTTGACAAAAGTGTCAGGCCAGACCACCTGGCGTGTCTGCTTAAATGTGTGACAATGATTCACCTTTGCTGCCTAGAATAAGTACAACTGAATGCATTTACACATCTAAGTCTGAAACAAGTCCTCTACTGTGGGCTTTCGTAATTGTTTAATTAATTTTTAATGACAGCCATGGAGCAATAGCAAAACTGTAAATTTAATTGTTCTATGGACCCAAAGCAAACAAAACAGACAACACATGTATTTAAACCTAGCCAAATACACTCAGAGCCTTGAAGCAATAAAATAAAATTAAAAGTATCAAATATAACATTTCCATATAAACTGAACACAACCGCCCACTGTAAAAAAAAAAAAGAAAACTTCAAATGACATTTTTAAGAAATATTAAACCAAAGCACATGATGTACTTTCATCTGTCAAACAAGAATGAACTCTTCATCCTGAAAGTTAACCCCTCCTTCTCATTGTGTTACGTTGGCTGTCGGAGCAGTCGCTGACATGGCTCATGCGGTGAGGACTCTTTTCAGTGGTCTTGCCTCAGTGGACAAGACAGCACTCCTTCATTCCCCTGCTATTGAGACAGTTTTCGCAGTCTTTGCTGCGGTTGGCAGAGAAAAAAAGGGGCCAGCTTCCGAATGAGAGCCTCACAATGAGCGTCCTCCACATCACCCCTGGCTCTTTGCACCCTCAGTGGAGAGAGGAGTCACGGTCCGATGGCCCAGTGACAGCTGGGTAATGTGTCCCACCTGTAAGCAGGACTGGGTTAGTGCTGAGCCCACTGTCTGTGTCAGTGCCAGAGGTCTATCTCTCTCTCTGTCTCTCTCTCTCTTTCTCCCTCTTTCTCTCACTCTCTCTCTCTCTCTCTCTCTCTCTCTCTTTCTCTCTCTCTCTCTCTCTCTATCTCTCTCTCTCTTTCTCTCTCTCTCTCACTCTCTCATCTCAGTTTGACTCCGCTACTCTTCAGCAGCAGGGCTCATGTCTCCTCCTGCCCTGTTTTGGCCCTCCTCTTGGACCTCTCGGACAGGAAAAATAAACTTGACCCAGGTATCACAGCAGGTTCCCAAAGAGTGCCCCCCACACCCCAGCTCAGTCCCACCACATTCCGTAAGCCTTCCCCCACCCCCACCCCTGACCCCTACCACTGTGCCCTGTTTACCCAGGTGAGGGGAGCAGACTCCGTTGGGAGTCCATCCCGGTTCCGTTTCTCACATCTCCGTGTCTCTGGTGAACTCCGGTGGGAAAAAGATCATTCATCCTTGCTAAAAGGCCGTCTTGCTCTTCCCACATATTGATTTTCATGTTTACTGATAATTATACACCTTTATCTAATTCTAATTTAATTAAACCAATAAGCAACATTAATCAAACTATGTCACAATACTCAGCCTTCATGTTGAGTTATTGGCAAAAAACCAAAATATTGCTTCCCAAGGTTATTCTTTTGCATCAATTTGCTCCTTTAGTATAGCAGGTCTATGCATTTGTTGTGTTAGTGGCAAAAGAGCACACTGCACATTCTTTTGATTAATCTGTGTAATTGCAACCATTCTTTTACAAGGATGCTTCTTTAGATAAGTCTGTCTCGGGGTCATTGTTGAACAACTTTAAATCTAATAACGGTTTGTAATCCTCGGTTTCATCTGAGCATGATGAGTTTTATAACTTCCCAAATCCTGGTCTTACTGTGAAACATTACAGGGTCCAGGAGACGGTTGTTTTAGCTTGAACCTCCTCAAAGGATCAAGCCAGGTTTGTGGTCCTAGTGTTATCATTGCAGCAGGTCAGAGAAAGAGAGGAAAGTTCATGAAAGAGAAAGGGAGTGAGTGAATGAAGGAGGGGAGAGGGTGAGGGGGGTACGTGTGTTGAATGAATAGCTGACCTTCCGAGAGAGGGTCAAAGGTCGGTGGTGTCGTGGAGCTCAGTGGACCCGTCAGACTCATGTGTATCTGAATCAGTGTGAGCTGCTGGGAGCGCCCCACATTCCCACACACTCTCAGTCAATGGTTCGCGCCGGCTGTAAAAATCTGATGCTGGGATCGCAGTCCCAGGCCTGTTTCGCATGCCTTGTTGCCACCACACATTCCTCACTGATCCCTCCTTGATGAACTTTTCAGCGCTAAACTGCAGCGTGGCTAAACACACCCAGCATTATGAAATAGCGGAGGGTGGTGCTGAGGATAATTTGTTTCTCTTGCTATGGCTGTTTGTTTCGTCAAGCTAAAACACACGTACCTGAACATGTACATCAACAAGCCTGGCCACATATGACTGTGTATGGTGCTGTGTATGGTCATGTCACACTCCTAATATGTATACATAGTATATATAACAATTTATATTAATAACTATCATTCAAATATTCATGGTTTGGTTTTTGGCACAGAATGTGTTTTGTGATTTCCTGAATGAGACACAATAACATTTCACAGATGGGAGCCATGTACACGCATCTGTACCAAAGACATTTCAGATAATTTGATGATGGATAGAGATATTAATAATTTTGTTTTATAACGGCGCGCGTGCTTTGGGAGCTGTCCATCCACAGCGTCGGGGGAGGGGGGAGCCCATCTGCTCTCTCAGCCGCGTTTAGGTGAAGCCAGCAGCTCTGTGCTCACACTGCGCTCGAAGCAGGCTGTCAGTGTAGTAGGAGACTTTTCCTGGCCGAATTCCTGCAGGAATGAAAGAAAAACAGCCCCTGTCTTGTTGCGGGCCCCGGCGCGGCATGGACACATGGTCCCAATTTTATGGCTGAGGTGGAAGAGAGCAGGCGGATGTGGGGGCAGGAACAAGCATGCAATCTGCAGACATTAATACCTCGGTAATAGTCACATTCGCTTAAAACCAGGAAACAGTTTTTTTTTTTTTTTTGCAGGCAGCTGAGACACACCAGACCTTGCTGTACAAATAGAATATTGTAAACCGTGCAGGCGCTCGGCACTGTGCTTCCTGTGCTCACTCACTCACTCCGTTGTCCTAATGAGCCCTGTTACAGTTAACCCGTCTGCATGCTTGCGAGGGCCTGGCCGAAACCAATGCCCCAGTGAGCCCAGTTACAGTCACATGGCCCTGTTGGAAACTGCTTCCCTAATGACTCCAGTTCCAGTTGCAGCAACCCACCTGGTAATGCTGTGCAAAAGAGCCCTGTTGTAGTTAACCTGTCAGAAAGCTCTCATGGGCCGGCCCCGCACCTTGGCACAGGAGGCAGCACAAGGTCGTCCCAGCAATTTGATTCTGAATGAGATATGAAGATTTGGATTGGCAGGTTGATTTTTAATGGTGGGTCTTGGAGAGACGGTGTGTAATCAGGAAACTGGGGTACATTTTGTGCGCCTGTAGCTGTATGTGAGTATATGCAGGCATATGTGTGTACGCTTGATCTATTTATCTATTACAAAGAAGTTTATCAGCATGCATGCCAGAATACCTGGGTTTTTAATGTTCTTCTAATTGGAAATGTTAAAACAGCATCATAAGACGTATTTCATTATGGGTTATGTGAATGGTCAGTAATTGGTCGTATCCTTTTACATCAAAAAACATAATAATGATCTGGCGCTGTTTTGTTTTTTTTGTTTTGTTTTTGGAAAACCAGGGCTCAAATTAAAGTTTGTTTCTTGTTTTCTTGTCTTCTGTGTGTTTGCGCATGTGTGTGAGTGTGTGTGTGCACGCACATGTATGTATGTGAGCACAGACATTGAGTCAAGCTCAGTTTGATCACCAAACGACCGATCTCAGGGATTTTCAAATGTTAATGTAAGCTTCAAAGTAGGATAAAAGAGCATATGCACACAGTCCTGGTTTTGTTTGTGGTTATTTCTTTACATGCAGCATAATATATGTGGCTTGATTGAAAAAAGGCCCTACCACTACTGCAATTTGGGTTCAGGAGACAGAGCCCCAGGTGGGAGTCATACACCCTGTTGTTGGTCCAATGAGAGAACTTGCGCCTCCAGCATGGGGTAGGCCGCCTGATGGCGAGAGCCAAAATGGAGGGCTCTACCTGTGCCATCACAGCATGTGCCATAAGGGAGAGATGGGCCCGAGCCAGGTTTCACATACGGAACAGGAGCCGCAGCCCGGCAGGGGGGTAATTAAAACAAACTGTCGGTGCTTTTTTAATTCGGGGCAAACAAACGGGGGCCAAAGCCTCTCCACCGACACGCCGGCAGCTCAGGGCGCAGGGGGCTGTCAGCACACACAGGAACGAGAGGTGACAGTTGGACCCACACCAGACCTGGCAGAGGCTCAGGGCGCTTGACCCAGCCTTCAGCTGTTTGGAACAGGTAATGATCCCTCAAGCTTGACGTGGTCTGTGTTTGCTTAAACCCTCAAAAAGGCAGATCCTTGTTTTCGTGAAATGTGTTGTTTCAACCTATTATTTTCTTTAATCTCCCTCCCTCCCTCCCTCTCTTTTGCTCTCCCTGCTCTCAGAGGAAAATCCTCAGCTGTCGCGTCTGCTGATGAAGGAGCGAAAGCTCCCCTGCTCCCACGGTCAAAGCTTGCTCTCCCGTGCGAGACGCGCCGGTGACCATTAGCCGGGATGGGATGGGATTGGACAGTTGAAGCTCAGGAATCTGGAGCAGATAATATTTCAGATCAAATCAGTCTCTCATCCAGAATTGAAAAGGCATTACTAGATATAAGCAAGCACAACAGTGAGAGACAGAGAAAGAGTGAATGGCACAAGGCCATTCAGCCTCTGGCACCATACCAACACTGACACAGTCAGCAGCAGAAGGATCCATTGACTAAGTGCTTTCAGTCACTATTTGCTTTTTAATGTTTTTTTTTCCGGTCAGTACTTTCCTTTTACACAGCTGGATTTATCCTGAAGTAATTCAGGTTGTGTTCAAGGCTACAACTGCAGTGTCACCTGGGATATCAATCTTCAGCCAATCAGTTACAAGCCCAAGCCAATATATTTCACTGCCACCCACTGTACTGCATTGCAGGATGGGGATCCTTTGCGTGTAAGCTCTTACAAACATTCAACAGTGCCAGTTTATTTCAAGAGAACATTACGCACTCAAAGTTCTATTGTCTAACCTTTGCACCACTGATATTAAAGAGACAGACACAATGTTTGCTGTGTCTACAAATTCAGATCTGTATAATAGAGACTTCTTATAAATGTATAACTGAGACCTCATTATATATGATGCCGGAGCAGCAGACGTCTGAATGGAAGACACAGCTTTGAAAAGAAAATTGCCAGCTAATGAATGAACCTCATGAGTATCAAAACATAATTTTTATGATCCTATCATCAGTTTGATTATGATCATGGTCATTATCAGTTAAATATTGTCAGATTACAAGGTTGAAATTGCACTGTCATTCAGTGTGCACTTTAGTCCATAATGTGTTAGGATATAGCTGATATCAAGCTGCTCCTGGAATAACACTATGTATTAACATAGTGTATTATTATAGGTCTTTCTATAAAAAGCATCTTAGACCGAGAGTGCTGATTTGGTCAAGTTTTGCATTTCAGCTCAAAATGGACAAGAAGAGGACATGGGAAAGGGAAACCTGATCCATGACCAGTTCTGGTCGTCTGAGTTTTATGAATGTAGGAAAAATTTTCCATGTCAATATCCTTACCTCATCCATGCTGAGCTAAAAGGCAAAACCTATGCTATATCAGCGTTCCTACTCCAGGAGGCCTGTTCAAGCATGGGCCCTTGTGTGTTAAAGCATGCATTGTCCACAGGTGGAACAATTGCACTTTGTCGATGAAATGGTGGAGTATAACCAGGGTTAACTGCAGCGAACAAGCAACAAGTGTGTGGTGCCAGGAAGTATTCCAGGATGTTTGGGGTTAACACACTGGATTAGCTCACACTGTCCCTCGTTATTCTAGCCCTCAGAGGTGCCGGGACTCCCAGAAGCAAGCGTCAGGGCTGAACGGGCCCTCTTGTGCAAGGACGTAGGTGGGACTGGGTCTGTGGGGAGAGTGCGGCCGTGCGGCCGACGCTCTGATAGGGGGCGCACTGTCCCGCGGCCGGGGGGGCGCGGCTTTGATCCGGCCCTGCGCGAGCGGCGGGTCGCATTCCTTGCGTGTCTCCTCGGTTTCCCTCCTGCCACATTACTGCCTCCAGTCTAAACAAACAAAGTCCCTCCAAAGCGCTGCGACCATCTAAAAATACAGATATTCCATTTTAAGTGGGATTGGGAGAACACATTACGTTCTTTGTGGCAGTGCCCAAAACCAAAGTTGTTCCACATGTCATATTGCAAGCTTTTGTCAGTCACAATATTTAGCTTCAATTACCCTCTCTCAGATATGACAGAAACCCTCTTACTGGTGGACCACGATGCAGACAAGGGGCATTGTTCCATAGCGGGACCACGGACAGGACAGATGAGCTCATAAAATTATAGGCAGTAGAATTTATTTTTGCTGGGAAAGGTTGCATTACTTATTTTTCTCCACGAATGTAGAGGCTTGTGTGCCAAGATAAATGTTTTAAAAAATCTTATAAAACAAATATGTAAAATAGAACCAGCCATTTTTTTTTTATCATTAACTCATTAGCTTCCAAAAACAAATTATTTTCTGGGAGCTGGGAGAACCAGCTTCCTTCACAGAACTGGAAAAGTTTGGATGACAAATGCATTTTGGACATAACGGTGACTGAACGAAGGTCTGGATTCACTCATGTGTCTACTGCCTTTCACTGTCCCTAAACACGCTGAAAGAAGACATCAAGTGCAGCCCTCTGGTCAGTTCCTCTGGGGGAAGTTACACAATAACAACATGAAACAGCGAAGCAGCTCTGCACAATGAGGAAAATGAAAGCAGTTAAATGCTCAATAATTGTCCCTAAACCAGCACACAATGGCAGGAAAGAGCTCAGTCAACCATCCCCACGCCTGATAGAGACATTGAGCTGGGTCTGAACGTACGCGCAACGTGGCAATTTCTAATCAATGGTGGCGTCCATTCTCGGGTGTGTGTTGGGGGGGGGTGGGGAGGGGCTGCGGAACTGAGGCTTTGTGAAGAACCGGGGGTTGGGGGGGGTGGTTGAAAAGGGGGATGGGGGCAGCCAGTGGGCAGATTATGGTCTGCCCCCATGTGCCGAGTCTCGCGGTGGGAACCAGGGACAGGAAGGAAGAGTCTTCCCACCGGCTGTGCCCAGGGTCAGAGGTCAGAGGTCATCCATGCTTGTCTTGGGCTCTCAGGTATCAGAGAAAGAGATAGCGGACAGAGACAGAGAGAGGGAGAGAGAGGGGTAAATTAGATGTCTTCTCAGTCTGTCAATCTTTGTCAGCTTTCAGGGCTCTGTTCCTCACTCTCACTCTCTCTCCACTCTCTCTGTCTCTCAAGCTGATGGTCCAGAATCACCCAGGGGTCTCTTTTCTGGCATGCTCATACAAAGTGCAGCACTGCCAAAGAAATATGAAATAATACATATCGGTCATAAATAGTGAATTCTCTCTCAGTCCGTGTATCCCTCTCTCCTTTTCCTCTCCTTTCTCTGCCCCTCTTTCTCTTTCATTGATTTTCACTGTTCCTATTTGCTTAACAGATTCCCTTATCCATGGGACAGTGTTGCCAAATATTCATTCAGTAACCCATTTACACAGCTGAATTTTACAGAACAAATACGTGTAAAGTGCCTTTCTCAAGGGTACAATGGCTGCGTCCCACTAGATATTCTAACCTCCAACCTGCAGGTCCAGAGTTCAGGGGCATAATCATCCTGCCTAATGTCTTTCCCACGTATCTCACAGACTCCAACAGTTCTTCCACCTGGTATCACATGGCAAATGGTCAGTTTTGCATTCACAGAGCTGCTTGCAGCCTGCATTTTTTAACGCTGGTTAATGAAATAGGAGGCAATGCAGATGCAGATTCTCTGGCTCAGTTTCTCCATAGCTTCCGGAGCAGTGTTTCTCTGTCTCTCACTTTCTCCAGCACATCCAGCCTCCCTCTCTTGTGTCTCTGTCTCCACTCTGCCTTTGTTATGTCTCTCTCTATCTTCCACACAATCTCGCAGTGTCTCCCTGCCTCTCCCAGATTCACATTCAAAGGAGCCTTATTGGCATGACAAACGAGCGGTTTTGATATCTCTCACACACTCTGCAACCCCCCCCCACCCAACACACCCCCAGTCACAGTTCACCGGCTCCAAAGCTGTGACCCAGGGCTGACTCCCTTTCAATCATAACATATCAATCAGAACAGAGGACTGTTTCCATGACTTGACATAGTGAGCGCTATCTGCCAACACCCAAGTGTAATCAGTTAGCATGGGGACCCTGGCTGGATTTTTTAATTCTCTCAAAAGCTTGGCCTGCGGCCACACAAACATTTTTGCACAGACACATGGTGAGGAAATAGAGCAGGAAGAAGTGTTCCAATTACAGCAGTCTACTGTACTATACTGGCTATGGACAGTAAGGACTGTTGGGTTTTGCACCAAAAGCAGCAGATGGTGTGTATAGATGTATAATAATAATAATAATAATAATAACAATAACAACAATAATTATAATTGTAATAATAGTAATAATTATTATTATTATTATTTTTATTCAGTGCCATTATTCCTGTAAGCACATCTGCTTATACTTGCACACCAGCAGACTGTCCTCTAAGAAATGCACAAGGTTTTTTTTTTTTTTTGGGGTGGGGGGGCCTCCAGGGCCTCTTTATGGGAGCCAACATGAAGAATAGGGGAAAGGGGTTCTCGGTATTAGGTCATAACCTCCCCCCCAATAAAGAAGCTGGGCATTAGTGCATCTCCAGAGATGACAGGCCTCATCCCACAAAGCTACAATTCAGACTGACGTCTCAATGAGGGGCCAGCGCCAGTCTTTTACAAGGACCATTTCACGGCTGTGGTCTTTGTCCCCCTCGCCCCTCCAGGCAGAGCCTGCGTTTTCGGGGGGACCGGGCCAGGCTGAGAGGGAGGGCCACTCGTCATGCCCCAGTGCCCATCAATCGGCGTCTGAGGCGCTGGCTGAAAAACTGGCTCGCTCCATATACCTCCCGTTTGCATATGAATGGGACGCCCATTGTCCGGCTCTAAATGCACATTAAACCTGTCTGGAAACAACCAAAGGAGGTGAAAACTTTTTTTCCCTAATAAACTAATTAATTGGACAGTACAGCAAGAGGAAGACTTCTTCATGCAATCCTCTTTTTTTCTCCTATAAACGGTGGAACTTCCCGAATAAAAAATAGGATGTTTATAGCTGCACCAAAAAACTCTCTGGTCACTTTTTTCCTTTGTTTTTGTTTTTTATGTCCAGGGCAGTAATAATATTTCCCTTTTTGTTTCCAGTTGAAATTTTATAGATTTTGGTTGGTTTGGCTGCTTTGTGGATATTTATTACAGCTACAATTAACTCTTGTTACGCCTCCTATTGTTTTAATCCAGAAAGAAGAGACTATTCTTTTTGGAAGCATTATGCAAAATACTTCTGCAGAAGTGATGAATACTGTTATTATATTTTACTCATATACTTATTTGTCTCATAAGCAGCAGGTGAATTTTATCTGCACAACACCTCACCACAAATGTAATATATCTTGCTTGAGTCTATAGACTTTTCAGCTACTGTTCAGCAGCTGAGTTATTGACAATAAGGTTTCTATAAGATTGCAAACCTTTGGTGGCAGCAAAAAAATGATAGCTAATCATCAAGCCGACAGATTATTGTATTCCATCAGTACCCATATGAAACAGGATTTAGTGAGATTTTATGCACCTCATAATGGGTGGAGTTATGAGCTGTCAGTCACGACATCATTGAACCAATCAGGAGGTTTTGCTTCTTCCAGGCTAACACGATGATTGGTTCAATCCAGTGAAGTATTGGTAGCATATGCTAACCGGGGTGAGACCTCAGACTCCAGAGCAGTCTGAGGTCATAATCATTGTTCATAAGCTGTCCCTGTTCTTCTGCCTTTACTGAATTACATTACTCTCACTGTCTGATGTTCTCCTCCTATCGAGATCTCTCAAACATCACTGAGAATATGTAATGTCAAAAATAATGAGAAACGGATGTTTTCTCATTGATCCATAAATAGTTCATATACACATTACACTCGCTTCCAAAACTCCTTTTGTGCTGTTTTGGAACACAGACAGCAGTTGGGACAGCCATATGTAAAAGGGTTAGTGGAGATGATTCATGCAGGAACAGTTTCCTGTCATGGTGATAAAGTACGAGTTGCTGTGTGTCTCCAGAGGAGAGGCCTGGCGTCAGGGTGAAGCCTGCAGATCCTGCACCTCTATCAGTCCTGACAAACAGCCCTCTCACAGACAGGGGAACGGAGCTCTTATCACTCAGAGGAGCTGTGGGGGCATATGGTCAAGCTGGTCCTGTCAGAGAGGGACTGGTCTTCTTCACATTCTTCAGCTAAACACGTGCCCACAGACCTATATCCTCACAGGCGAGTGTGTCTGTAATAGATTTCATACACATATACAGTATGTGCCTATAGTTGTTCTCAAACTCAATGTCATGTTTATACAAAGGTTTTATCTCAACCAGTTCTATTTTTTATTTGGGTCAGTTACTAATGAAATTATATGCATGTACATCCATTACACATGCACATGACCCTCCAATGATAGATAGATAGATAGATAGATAGATAGATAGATAGATAGATAGATAGATAGATAGATAGATAGATAGATAGATAGATAGATAGATAGATAGATAGATAGATAGATAGATAGATAGATAGATAGATAGATAGATAGATAGATAGATAGAACTATTGCATTTGATTGGGGGTCATATCTCTATGTAAAGAGTGACCTGCCAAATTAGGTGATCAGACTTAAACATTGTAAACCTCTTCAGTTCAAATGCCAGTGGCTCTCGGGGAAACAGAGTTTGGTGCTGACTGTTGGCAGTACTACCAGGATCTGTGTCATGCCATTGAGCCTAGACGTTGGCATGCTGTTTGGACCGCATCGCTGTCCCCTGGACGTGTCCCGGGGGAAGGAGGGCCCCCTAGGAGCGCGGCCCCCGTGGGGGGACGCCGTCTCTGGGCCCTGGACAGCCATCACAGGCACAGTGGGTTTTGTTTGTGACGAGGCCTGGCCTGGGCCGCAGCAAAGCCTAGAACAATATCCAGCCCCGCTGGTCTGGGGGTTCAGCCAAAGCACCAGCTGTAGCGGGGGCTCCCAGCGAGGGGGCGAGAGGGGGCTGGCTCTCCAGCACTTTTGGGACAGGGGGCCGAGTTTGCGCATCGGGCGTCCTCATCTCCGCCCGCTTATTCTTTTAATTAGACACTTGGAGAATTAGCTCCTGGGAAGACATCTCTGTGGCCCCCGCGAGCCTGTTCACTGAGGTGGCAGCCCCGCACTCTGAGAAGAGTCTCATATACATAATCCACCAAGCCCTGAATAGGGCCCTCCTCCTCTTCCCCAAGCAGAGGCTCAAACAGAGACCGCGTCCCCCCGGTATCAGGGGGCCTGTGGGCGCAGTGAGAAAATGAAGACCTCTGCTACCCTCTAAATCCCCAGGAATTTCTCATTAAGCGCAGGTCTTGGGCTCCTGAAGACCCCGGGCCCTCTCGAGGGGAGTCTCCCCTCGCACTCACAAGAATGGCCACTCCAGCCTACTTTGTGTCGGCCCGCTGTTTTCCTATGCGTGTCATTCACATCTTCCCTTTCTCCTCACACAAGAGGTCCCGCTGAATCGTGCTTTAAAAAAAACCCTCTGAGGACTTCCTTTTTTTCTTTTCATTCATGTGTGTGCTTCGGTGAAGGGCCTAAGCTTTGGTTTGCGGAGAAAGAAATTGAATTGACATTTTTTAATGGTCCCCGGGACATTCCGTGCGGAAGTGCCCGGGTAGGTTTCTTGGGAGTACTCCAATCAAAGCGTATGTTTTTTGCACCTCATAGAGAAATTAGTGACAAGCTCAATGCACAGATATTGAGTCTGAGGATCCTGAGTGAGCACAGGGAGACAGCATCAGTGCACTGTTACAGACTCACACAAGGCCACAGCGCTGCCTTGCTTCATTTATTTTTGGCTTGCTATTATCTAAGGAGAGAGACACTTGCTTGGAATGAAATTAAAAGAAAGCTCATCCAAAATCACTAAACGAGAGCTGTGTGATGATACAGGCCAGATGTGGCCATTAGTTTATTTAAACTTCCAGCTAATTATTTCAGCTTAAATATCCATGAATCCCTGTATGAAAAGTAAGACAGTAAGCCCAGATAGCTCACTGCTTTATTTCTAGTTTATATATTTGAAGTTATGAAAGCAAAAGAAAACACAACTTTGTATTAGAAAGGGCATTCAATTTTAAAGCAAATTGGTCTATTATCTCTTGTTTTCTTCCGTAAATGCAACAAGGAAAATATCAATATATTGTGTATGTGCATGAGTGTAGATGTAACCTATAAACACATTTGAGTGTGCATGTCTGTATGTTTGCTACTCTACACATACAAACATATATAATCTTCCTTCTTTTACATATATAGATATATAAGAGCTTTGCAATAAGGTAATAAGAATGTGAAAATATTACACTCCACATACTTCTTACACATAAAGAGGGATTATTATGTTTTAAGCAATGACAAATGTTGAAATGAGGACCATTTGCACCATCTAGTGGTAAAATTACTGAAGTGCAACGTTTTTGAGCACTTTCACACAGCAAGTTAACTAATAGCCATTTTCCTCCAGAAAAAAATGTCTTGCATTTGATATGTCAAATTTAGTCTAAATTTAGATAAGAAAAGATAACAGAAACATATCAGCAACATATCATCTCAGAAAAGATAAATATTTACAATTATAATAATGACATTGGCTTATACTGTTCATTGTTGCTGCAATGTACAGTACAAACATTGTTGTGCATATATTCTACATGTTAATAAATATAAAAATATGAAACATTAATGTATTTTCATTTGTCACTGGCTTGTAGTGTTACTTAATATGAAAATCATAGATGGTGAAGTATTAAGCATTTGCAGTGGGCCATTTGTAAAAATATTAAAACAACATTTCAGTCAGAATATCGGGTGTTATTACAAAGGCAGGCCCAAAGTATGCACAAACTCTCTGTAGTTTCCTAATACGTCCAACACTTGTCCCTGGGACACTACAGAGCCTGCATGAAAACCAAGGGAACCCAAAGCCTCTCAGTGTTTTGTAGAAATAAAGTGGCCAACTGCGAAACAAAGCACATACTCAACTGAGGGGTCAGTGCCGGGCCACTGATAATGAAGGATGTTTAGAAGGCCAGTTGCTCCTTTCATTCAGTGCTTATTGCTAAGAATAAAAAAACTCTCACATTAAATATGGGGTGAAATGTTGTCCAACTGTAAACTTCACAGTGTAATTCAAAATCCAGAGGTCACTGCAATAGGTAGAGAAATAGAAAAGGTGGAGTAAGTGAGAGAGTGAAAGCAAGGGGGAGAGAGACAGATCAACAGAGAGAAAGAGAGAGAGAGAGTGAATGAGAGAGAGAAGGAGAAAGAGAGGGCTGTCACAAGCAAAGACAGCTGACAGCTGGGAACAGTGGGGTCAAAGGTCAGGGGATGGAAGCGGCGGGGGAGAAAAGCGGAATTTAAAACAACAGGAAGAGACTCGCACACGCCGGGTTCCGAGAGCGCACGAGAGCATGGGCCTCCGGAACTCTCCTTGTGAGCATGTAACGGCATAATGCCTAATTCCCATCAGCTGCTGGGCTGATTCAACATGATGTCTCTTTCACACTGGGGCAAGTGTCCGTACACAGACCTACTCTGACTGACTCTGACATGCACTTATTTTTTCTGAGGTTGTTTATCCATTTTTTCATCCATGTAACTAGTTGATTGGTTTTTTTAATTGATTTTCAAAGAATTTTAATTATCTGGTTTTTTAATTCTGTTGTAGTGCATTCTAATTAAAACATTTCTGAAAGGAGAACTACAAAGTGAACTGGAATTAAAACAAGAATTTTAAAAGACAAGAATTGTCTCAATGGGTTGAAATACAGTACTATACATATGGCTTTCATAAAACTACAATGTTTACACTATATATATTACAATGTCAACATTTTAGAATTAGATACATCACGTACAGTCAGTGTTCTTTAAAACAACTGTGTGATTAGTTTAAAAAATGATGATATATTTAATGTGATACGCTTAATATATTTAAATGTTGTATCATCATTTACAAAAGTTGGTTTGCATATTAAAAAGGTATGGATTTATTTCCATTCTGCAAATCACAAAATCACACTGATTTTAATTGATATTTTAAAATATCACTGATTATAAAAATGTATATACTCAATTTAATCAAGGTGGAGGTATCTCCTGGATTGAGTCTGCCTTCTGTGTTCTGCCAGTTTGAGTTTTGCTCAGAACTCATTTAGTTGCATTGCATCACAGCACTTATCTCACAGCACCTCCAGACAAGATGTGTTGCAGGAAATAATCATTTATTGGTGTGAGTATGGACTGATTAATTCATAATTAGAAAGATTACTCTCAGAAAAAGTAAGTAATGGCAAACTTTCAATAGTAATTAAATAAGGAAGATGTACTTATTGTAGGGAATTAGAAATCATGTGTCAGTTTAAGTATCTTCTGTGAGGAATGTCACAGGCAGGTGTCACAATGTGGCACTCTAGAGGATGGAAATGGAGATATCCCCTCTGTGAAAACAGTTCCTTATGTTTCTATATGTATATCCAACTGTACTGTGGTTTACCATAACAGTAAGGGAAGAATATTAGAATCAGGTTTTTGGAGACAGTACTGTTAGCAAAGCATGATTGACTTTAGGAGTTGAGATACTTTTCCAGTATTATACTGCCCCCTAGCAGGACGATTTACCACTGCAGCTTTTCAGTGTGGAACCTTAAAACTTTGTCTATTTATTTAGTTGGGAGGTCACATATGCTGGAATTCCCCTTCATCCTGGTTGCTTTTAAACAATCAAAATATTTTACTGAGGATTAAATAAAGTGGAATATACTGTGATCATCAGATCTGAACTCCAAAATGTTTCAGGAGATGATTTGTTTCAGGAGCATAAATAAATGACACATGCAGCACTCTTTGATGTACTGTTTTTATGAGTTGTTTGATTAATCTAGTCTCCATTTACCTTTTTAGATCTATTCATAGCAGATTGAGTCAACTAACCTCAAAATCATATAAATTCATTCATCTATATAATACTTTTATTTATAAAAAAAGACAAATTATTGTTATTTGGTCAACGCAGTAGGTTTGTGACCAACTGCATCTTCATAAACAGCATAAAACATGGGGAATCCTTAGTTTTACAGATATTCATATGGCACCATTGTGAATTTCAGTGCCAATTATTATAAAATAATTTCAAATGGTATGTTATAGTAGTAATATGGTTGGAATTGCAGTAGTTACCGTTTAGTAAACTGTCCAGACCCTCATGAATTTATCTCAGAGTTTCCTAGCTGAGAAGAGTCCCATTTCACTGGAACCCTCCCACTGTATTTTGTATCACTTCTTTAATAGGGTAAAAGGTCAACCTGCATTCAAAGTTTCCATCACTAGGGGGAGCATTTTGAAATTAAAGTGTAAGTCCAACTGTCTCACCTCATAAAACTAGCCAATTAACCCTACCATTCCCACCAGTTTCCTGATTATCACTAAGCTCTGTCTGAGTAGATATATCCGGGACTCCTTTTCTTTTTTTTTAAAGATATTTTTTTGGGATTTTTCCACTTTATTTGACAGTTACAGTAGAGAAGTAGAGAGGAAATGCAGGAGAGAGAGAGGGGAGAGGACATGCAGCAAAGGGCCCAGGCCAGATTCGAACCGAGGCCTTGCGTGGCATGCGCTCTACCAGCTGAGCCGCTGGGGCGCGCCCGGGACTCCTTTTCAAAGCTGCTTTACAGTTTCAGTTATATTTCTTCTGGGTGTAAACTGTGAACATGAAAAAAAAAAAGTTTTGTCCATATCACATAGGAGACAACAGACATTTTTAACTGTAGAATTGTGCATATCAACCTTTCTGCATAGGTCAGCCATTACTTCATGAACATGTGTCCAGCACCATAATCATTTTATAGGTTATTACAGCATATGCTGTAAATACTGCAGTTTTTAAACAGAGCATCATAAGCTTCTGTTTAAAACCTTATTCAAACTCCTGTAGGAAAGAAAAACCTACACGATCTCTCACCAGCTCCAGAATCTAATAATAGGTTAAAGGCATTCTAGCTACAAAGCACTGATTGTCTGATTACACAACAGTCAAAGGGTCAGAAAGACATTGATCCTTGTCAATTTAATGAATGTGTACAACGGATGTACTTATGATTGTATTTATATATATATCATTTCATATAATTAATGAGGGAGTATATGTGGTCAAATTAGGATGAATTATGACAACCTAATAAATAAACAAGGATATGAGAAATGTCCTACAAAAACTAAGAAAACTGAAATGATTAATATGGAAATATGCAATTCAAAGCTGACAGGCTTAAGGAAATCATCATGACAAAAACATGTCACTACTTAGACAATAAAGGAAAGGAACACAGATTTGTGTAGCAAAATACACAAGGTTTCCATAAATATATTGAAATGTTTGCAGAAATGTTTCAGGCAATGATTTTTGAAATCCTGTGAAATGAACATGTGGTGTTGATAATGTTGGATAATAATGGCAATAGTACAGGCAATACAAGCTTATACAACTGAAATTATATTATTATTTTCATACTCTTCTCTCGGTGTGAACTGGAGTGATAATTTCTTATCTTAATTAAATTACATGATGAAAGTCTTTTTATCACAGTGCACCTTACATACAGATGAGCCTTAGAAAGAAGTGTTGAGCGCAGAGTAAACCTCGGTATGGTTGCAAGTTTTCTTTCTCAAGCCCTGGCTGTGTGGGCAGGGTTCATAACGCCTTCCTCCCCTCCAATACCTGCCCAGCCAATAGAGTCACTCTTTTACGCATAATGCTGGTGGTGGGGTGGGGGGGGTAGAGACTGCGCAGAGCCCGCGAGAGTCAGCGTAATTTCTGAATGACAAGCACTGAGAATCACAGCTGCGCTCTCACTGGCCACCAGGAGAAAGGAAGACGGCCTTTTCCTGTGAGTAAATGAGTTCATTTACAGTTTATTTATGACATGTCAACACATACACACATACACACACTATGCATGTGCCTGTGGGTTTTTAATGTGGGACTAACAAATGAAAACCACCATGATATGTTTACTCATCCATTCATCCCTCTACTTCTAACTTAGGGATGTCAAATACAAGACCTGGGAAGCCAAAGGTCTACAGATTCTTGTGGTCTCCTACCAAACAGAATGTAGTAAGTCTTGGAAACAGGTGTGGATGGCTGTTCAGTAACATAAATGTGATCATTTTTGTGTTGAAATGCACTAAAACCAGTAGACATAGCTGCCCTCCAGATCTGCAGACTGATACCCATGGGAAAAAAACAAATACAATTCCTTCAGTACAGGACAGCTGTAGATAGTAGCATAGTAGATAGGAAAGATTAAGCCCAAAATCCAAAACAAAAAAAAAAAAAAAAAAAAAAAGCAACTATTAGGTCTTTGCAACTGGGAATTTGATTAATGAGGCTATTTGCTAAATTGACATGAGAACAATTGCAGATTATATTGTGGAAGGAGTACAGAGTAGGATATGACTAGTATGGAATGAATCAAGCCTACAGCACCTTTAGGACACAAGTACATCTTGTGGAATGAGGGGGTCCTCAGAACTAATGCCAATGACCTTATTAAATTGCTGTAACAGCTGAACTTGTGATCCACAGACGATTTCATGATGTTTTATACATATGATTACCAAGCACAAGAGCAGATCTGATGAGTAATTGCAAGCATTTGTTTCATGGTGTAACCATCAATAATTTCCAGGAACCAAGTCTTAGAGCAAAGTGAGAGTGCTATCAGTGACGTTAAAGAGTGATTGCTGTTTGCTATGAGTGCAACCACTGCGCACTACTGGAGATGTAACATGACATGTGCTTCTAAGACGGAACCACACGAGAGAAAATTATCTGTGCTAAGAGAAGAAAACGGAATTCTTAACTTCTCAGAAGAGCCTCAACGTGGTGCATTGTGGGTAAGGATATTGACCGTGTACTGTCGTGCACCCTCAAAATGCCTAATTGCCAACGTGTTTTTCCTTCTTTAATAGTTAGTATTGTTGATTGTGCGAAATCATTAACACAACACATTGTGTAAACCATTTGTCTTGTAGCTACATAACTATAGTCACTGAAATTATCTTACATTAACTGTGTTTAGAAAATACAATAAAGTAAAAACTAACATAACGGTAAATCTTAATGTTGACTGTAAATGAGAGATTTTCTATTTACATCATGATAGTTTTCAATGGGAGGTTAATCTAAAAAGCTGCCGATTCGAAGAATACGAGTTCATTATAACAGATGCAATTCCATTAAACGCCCTTCAGTCAGCGATATTAGAAGCCTACATAGCCACGGTTCTTCTCGGTAACAGTGATAAACATTATGCATACGCAACAGAATACTTCATATCATCCAAAACCAGCGACTAATATGGACACATTTTTGTGTGATACAAAGCAATTCACATACAAGACTGGTTACATTACTGCCGGCGCACCCGTGACGTAAGTGCGTCTGAAGCCCTGTTATTTAGGCCGTGTATGTGACAAATCCTTTCACTAGCTTGCTGGAATCGCTCAGCAAGTTTGATTGCACAAAGAGGAATTGTGTCTTATTACGTCTACTTAGTATCTTGGTTTCAGTAAAAGGGACACGGCCATGGTTAATTTGTATACGAAGTTCGGAGAAACAAACTCACGTTCTAAAAGTGTTTGAAGCTTATATGTTTGATCAGTCGGGGCGCTGTTTGAACTGAATTCAGCAGGCCTTGTCTGACAGCCTGCAGCGAATGTAGACCAAGCTGTGTGTGGCGGTGTTGCTCACAGACCAGAAGTAAAACACGGCTAATCCTGGGATGTATCCGCTCCACTACAGTTTGCCATGATTATTATATTTTTGACTCGGAATGTCTGAAAGCACTATGTTACCTTCAAAAGAAAGTAAGATGGGAAATACACTGAGCAGATATGTTAAACAACGACTATTGATGATAATATTACCTGAGAGTAGGCAGCACCCTCCAAACAGCCTGTAGGTGGCCGTTCATACTTTTAAAAAAATCTCAAATAAAAAAGATCAACAATAAAACAGAGTGATCAGTAAGGACCTGGTAAATGGAATTTAGGTTGATATTTCCTTTTTATGACACAGCTTTTAGTTTGCCAGTAAACGTGTAGTTTGTTGCCATAACGATTACATTGCAACATAACCTCAATTCCCCGGAATCCTATTTTAAAAACAGACGATAAATCAATAATATGCACACATAAGCCGAATAAATGTAACATTGTTACAGATATAAGGGTGGAAATCAACTGTGTATTAACGCCTTTTTGGATACATTAAGAATCAATGCGCCTCTTTCACACATGATCGCTCAGACTAGCTCGTAGTTAACATTTCCTGTGAAACCTGAGTCATTTCACATACGCAAAATGCATAAATGTTCTTTTAAATATGTTGTTCGAAGTTTGATGCAGTGATGTGTTCAATGGAAAAACTATGAGGCAATGCCCTCAAAACAGCATAGCGTTTAGATAACCTTGTGTACATCCACAACTGACAATATTGCGCCCAAATGTGCTCTTTTATCGAAATGCATTTAACACTTTGTGGCCTGTTTAATACAAGTCTACATGCAGACTCCATTTTGAAGAGCCTGTGTAGCAGGGAATTGACTTTGCAATCCGTCCTGTCAACACGCCAAAACGCCGGAAAAACATCGGGTGTCTCGGTATATTTTTGGACTTATACTGTTAGGCTGCTTTTGTGCATACATATTTCTTAATCACACTTTTAACCTAAGATGGGGGGTGGTGACGCCTTTCTGATGATAAGGGAAACTAATGGCGCGCTTGTTGTCATATTTTGGCAGTGCTCCTATATAACACACATAATATCGTTCTTTTATGTACAAGAACGGTGTTCAAATGAGTTGGTTAGGATTGGATGACTAAAAATACTAGGTCAAGCTTTCTTTCCGTTGACACGTATTGGGGTTGTCCTGGGTTTTCTGGTAGTACACTATTGCGAGCTAGCTAAGTATCCTGCTGTACGTCTGGGGGATGGGTAGCGGTACCGATTGGTTGCTCATAGACAGAGGCACAGACAGTCAGGGCTTGTAGTATTAAAACCAGGGGCAGGTCGACAGCAAGGAAACAATCACCATATATTTAAAATGAAACTGTTAATGTTACGTGATAGGGAAACTTGAAACTTTTGAAGCACTCAGATACTTCGCTAAAAGGGAACGATTTTATTCGAAAGTGAAATACATGCATCTATTTATGTTTTGAAGGGGCCGCCGGTGAAGTGATAGCTTGCTGAAGTGGAGCGAGTATGAGTACAGGATCCTGGCCTAGTATTCCTGCAGCTGGGATATTGCAGATCCGCTTTCACAAATTGGAAAAAAATCACGTTATATGTCAAGTTTTGATATTGTTTCATTTGTTTCTGTTGTGACCGACATATAAATGGTAAGATTTCGGCGGATTTTTAAAAAACCTCTTGCTTTTTAATATGTTGCACATATCGTGTTTTTTCTATGTGTGGACATCTGTCGGTGTGTGTAAGTCTGCATGTATGTGTGACTTAGTGTTGATGTTGGCTAGCTAGCAAGTAAGTAGCTTCTGCACAGTATGTAGCTAGGTATTCACCTGCACCATATCTCAGACTTGATGTTGAAGTGCAGCGCTGTCACAATGTGGTTCATTTTGAAACATAAATACACCGATCTCCAGTACTTTTTAATTGCATGTCAACTTTACTTTGTGTCTTGTAGGGTATCTCAGTACGTCAAATATGTTCCCTTGAGTGAGCCTAATTGTTTTCATGATACTAACGTGACCGGCTCGCAATGAACCAAGAAGACTCATTGATTGCTTTTAGCATGCGATCTCGGTATCCTGAAATAGAATGAGGAACATTAAACATTTTTAGCTTATTTTTGCTCAATCTTAGAAACATGTTTTGGAGTATGTAATTTGAAGAACACATTTAAACATGACAGTCACTATTAGTTGTCCTTCAATTGTGCAATGCCTTAATTTTAAAATACGTTTGTGGCTTAAGTTTTTCAATGTCGGTGAATAGAATAGTGTTTAGTAAACTAATCTATTTCCAGATTCTGCGTTTAATCAATGAAAAATGTAAAGCAACTGTACTTACTGTATATTTCTTGTCAGAAATAAGATCTTCACATTTAAACTCTGCTTTCAATCTTAGGGTGGAGCCATGAAAGTATGAATCAGTCGTATGAACTGACAATCAGGGACGCCTTGGAGTGCTGCTCCAGCCCGCTGGAGCTCCAGGATCCTGATGGCACGCTTGCTACCTATGGAAACCAGTATGGCTCCGAGGCTGGACTAGATACCTGTGCAATGCAGCTGTCCACTGTCCCTGCCTACAAACCCACATCAGCCTTCGTGTACAATCAGCAAGACGCCACATCTTCATACAGCCCCCTCAGAAGACTCCAGGACCTGACCTCCATGGTGAGCCGGCCTGACCTGACCCTGCCTGAACGGGACCTCCAGGGCACGAGGAATGACATGCTCACGCCCAACCACATCGGGGGGACAGACTTTGGGTCCACCATGGTCCATGGGTCTCCCCGTCCAAGTAGCAACGTGACGGGCAGTTATCTACCTGATCATGATTTGGAAAAGAGCAAATGTTTCTCCCTGCCCAGTCCAGACTACTGCCTGGAGCCCAGCAGCACTATCCCAAATGGCTACCTGCACTTTGAGTCAACTTTGTTTGAAAACGGAGAAAGCAAGGAGGAGGAAGATGAGACTGCACACTATAGACATGGGTCAAAGATAAGCAGAAGGAGAAGAGTAGTAGATCATGCTGTGAATTTACGGGAACCTGGCGTTCCCACCCTGGCGGTGAAAAGTAAGGCAGAGCTGGGTGTGCCTGCAGATAAGGGTTCCCCATGTGCTGCTGGCCTTGGAGAGATCAGGATGGCACATGAGGAAAGCTCAGAGGGGGATTCTGATGACTGCGACCCTCCTTCCCTTGGAAACAGCCCTTCTGGATTTAGGGGTGTTTCTGGCACAGACCCCTCCCAAAGCATGGCAGAACAAGGTGTCATCTCACCCAATGGCCACCATGCCAATACTGTAAGCAATCTGTAATAGTTTTAATCCCTTCCTGTTTGCTGATTTCCTCTCACAGTAAGATTGTCAGTAAATGCTGCATTTTATACCTCTGAGTGGAAAAATGATCTAATGTTTTGTCTGTCAGTCAGTTGAATATCGGAGATGCATTTTAATTTAATAGGTTGACTGCTTGATTTTAAGGACATGGCTTTTATGATGGTGGCTGATTATACAAGTTTTTCTTCATGCAAACTTAGCTTTGGTTGGCACAAAATCATTCCACCCTAAAACACTGTGCAGATTTTGACATTTTAATTCAGAGTAAATATAATCAATATTGGTTTTTTTTAGAAAGCTCATCAAAATGTGAATACAAACAGCAGTTCTCTTCAGTGTGTTTTTTGGGAAAATTTTTAGGCTGATGGCATTTTGGCTCTTCTTTGGCACATTCTCTACCCATCTCCGTAAACAAGGTCATCGATCCATCTAGGAATATTTCGTAACACATAGTTTGGCATTGTTATACTGTGAGGTTTTGAATGGTAGGTTGCTCTGGTAAGGCCACTTGTTGTTGATTACGTGTTTGGCATTTTTTGGTGGACTGGTTTGGGGAGGTCAGCGGCCCTAAATCTCAGTGAGGGTTCTTTATTGTAGAAAAGAACTCACACTTAAACATTTTTATGTGATGCAATGCACCTTAATGGACATCCTGTCCAGTTGTATTGCTAGGCTTGCATACATGGAAAACAATTTTAGAGTAATGTAACTGAAGCATATGTTGTTTGGTTTATGAAACTTGATAAGCAGATCAGTTTCAGGGCATGGTGCATAATTTACTTGGGAACTAAATTGAAATTGTTCAAATTGTGACAAAAAATTAGGAGCATTTTATAACAAGATGCCTCTAGGAAATTAAATTAGTTTTCTGTGTTGTCAAAATAATAATTGTACGGTGAATTAGACTTGTGGGGAAAATATTTGAAATAATATTTTTTCATTGTTCATTTTTTATTGCACTAAAATGAAAATAGAAAAAGGGTGGAGTTTAACTTTGGGACAGTGATATACTTCAGTGCCATTTTCCCAATAGAACTGTGCTCAACAGATGCAGCCATAGTTTGGCTGTAAAAGTGATTGAAAAATCTTTATTCTGATAAGTACACAAAGTTTTTTTTTTTTTTACCCACAGCTGTTAGAGGATGGTGTTGTCATTGTATAATTGCATATACAGTATAACCATTTTAATATTGCAGTAATCATGCAGGATATGAACTCATTCAAAAAAGCTATTTTGGTGAGAACTTTTTTTAAACTCCATTCTCACCAAATTTTTTATCTGGCAATGCATGGAAGTAGAATAATGGGAAATATGTGTAAAATGTTTGAATGCTAATGAATGAATTCCATCATTTTACTAAAAATCCAGAATGAATGATTCCAAAATTTTCAGATTTTCTCGTTAATTTAGTAATGCAAAGGTTTCTTGAATGAATGACTGATCTTTGTGTGGCTCAATGGCCATTTCTGGGAACTTGACATTAAGCTTTGAATGTCCCAAATCCCAAAGATCCACAAAGCCTATTCTCCATATACACTTATATGCAAAGCACATTCTCTATACACTAATACATTTATCCAGTACACTATTATTTTTATTTTTCTGCTTAGTTTCAATATACTTTTGAAATGCCTACATTCTTTTCTCGTGCTGCTGTATTAATTAATTTTATAAAATACTGCTCTCATTTTAGCTCATACCACATTTGAAGCCATATGTTGATATGTGATACATATCATTGTCCATTCTTATAAAGCTATAATGCATATAAAGCTATAATGCATGTAAGACGGTACATGATATCTCCATGAGCTGCAGCTTGATTCATTGGTGGTTTGTCTCGCTCCCATGAATGTATACTTCTGGTTTAATAATTATTACTGTTGATGGCAAAGACTGATGTGGATGAGTATGCCAAATACTGTCATAATAAAATTATTGAGCCTACCAAAGAACAGAAACAATGACTGTCCATGGAAGTAATTATCCATCTGATTTCAGGCATTCAAGGTAGCTATATGTAGTGTGATAGATTTTGTAAAACAGACTGCAAAGAATGTTTTATGTAGCCCTTTATCTCAAGTCAGCAAAAAAGTAAGATGTATGCATCATTTTGTGCTATCTTACACGGATTCCAAAAATTTGGGGGGGAAACACTACACTGGGGCACTCTGAATATTATGATTAAGAAGTATCTAACGACTAATAAAACGATTACACTGCAATGTTAATATTGTTGATGTTTTCTGAACTGTAAGGGTTGTGTTTGTTGACAGTCCTCTGAGTGTGGGTATTAAAAGCAGTGTTGCTGCCCTGATATCTTGTCATACCCTCCTGATGGTTTTTTAAACGGCTGTGGGTTCCGAAGCGTGTTTTTGAAAAATCCCATGTTACTTGTCGGGTTTTTTGTTTGAATTCTAAGTTTCAGATTTCACCTGTTTATCTGAAACTAGCTGCCCCTCAGTACTACCCATGACAAAACAGGCCAATTATGGAACTAAATGAGTAATTTAATTATGTAGCGGGGTTTTGTTTCTTGTAGGTTCAGCAGAAATATGTTTTTTTTCTTCTATTGTGCAGTTCATGTAAAAATATCATTTAGAAGATACCCCAGTCACTTGCCTTCCCCACTTATTTTATGATCCATAACTAAATCCATAAAAGTTCCCATTCTGATGTTTTCCATGGTTTTAATACTGACAGTCACTGTATCTAACAAAAAAAACAGCAAAAGGCACATGAATGCCTGAAGTCCTCAAAAGTTTGACTAATCTTTGGTCAATAGTTTTGCATTAGCATTGTCTTTTACAGGAAGGAATTCACATGGTAGACATTGATCATCTTAAATGAAATAACAAATGTGGTTTTAGTGTTTCAGTCTATTGTTGGTCGCTACAATCAATGGGATAAATGTTGATAGTGACTTATGGAAAGGTCTTCAACCCAAGAAAACGTGAAGCATCACAACATACTACTTAGATGATGTCCACAGGGATTTGAAGTAGTTTAGGTAATGAGACTGCTCATGGCAATATGGGGATAAGGGAATAGGGGCAAATATAGCTGATTTTAAGTTCATGGATTGAATGCTTTATGTTCTGCAATTGTTCAGGTTTTGACATCACAATGGTTAGAATTTCATTTGAGTTCAGATTTCACTGAAAGATGATACACAGTGTTCTTCAGTGAGAGTTCTGATTCATTTTGTGATGGTTCACAGCCTAGCAGTCCAAAGAAGAAGCACCTTCCATTGGCAAAGTACACGGTGGGCGACCTGGTGTGGTCCAAGTTCAACCGTAGACCGTGGTGGCCCTGTCAGGTGACCAGTGACCCCCTGGATGGAAATCACTTCAGAATAAAAGGTGGGCCTTCAGCAGTAATGTGCTGATATTCTATTAAGTCATATACAGTATTGAATTGCAGACAATGTTTTGAGACATTGGGAGGCCGCAGCCCATTGGCACAGCCTGCTGTGACCCATTTGAGGCTTAGTAGCTGGCTGTGTCCAGTATCAGAAATATTGATTCATGCCTTATGTTTGGAAATGCTAGTAATGCAATGTCACTTTTGCTACTTCAGAAAGTAACTGTTGTAGCTTGATCTCACTGTAGTGGAAAAAGAAATAGATGGCTTGAAATGGTCAGGACAAAAACTGGGCTTAATCACCTTTGAAACCAATTAGTGTAATGTTCTAATTATCTAAAGTTGTAGTTAAAAAACAACATGTTTGCAGGCCTTAGGAAGGTATGCAGAATATATGGATTACCAGCTCTAAGCAATTTTTAATGAGTTCTTCTTCATAAGATGCTTTATAGTATGTGGTAGTTATAAATATTGGAGAGGTATGCAATTCAGCCTGTTAGTGGTTATTTGATGGATGAGGGAGCTGTTTAAAATGGTTGTGTCTTCTTCATCTCAAACTAGCAATAATAAAATAAAGTAGAAGAGCTTTTATGTCTCAGTGCAGGGTTGCTGCTCATAGCAGTGGTTGTGGTTCTGAGGGAAAAACTCTTAGGGAAAGAATATATAATGAGGAATAAATGCATAATTACTAAATGTGGTGAGACTTAATAGTTATGGGGCTAAGCACTGAAGGTGTAAACACCCTGTTGTGTATATATTTTTTTACTTTTTATGTGACAGTCTTGTATACCGTTTACATTTCATCCTGATTTATTCATTTATAACCATGAGTTATACATGATTTTTTTAGGCAACAAAAATAAGCAACACAATGTTTTGTCAATATTCTATATAAATAGATGAATATAAACTACATGACTGAATATGATATTCCACTTTTAACATTTAAAAAGTATAAAGCATACACTGTGTAGAGCTCTGTAACTTTGCTTATGTTTTATCGGACTCTACCTGCTCAATACAAAACATGGAAGACAGCATCATCTCATCATCTCTGGAGTTTAGCATATGCCATTTGTGTAATTCATATTTTATGTGAAATAACATGGCTGCCACAATTCAAATTTGGTGAAGTGAGATATGGTTCTGACCTGTAATAGTGCGCTAAATTCGAAGGTAATCCATTTTAAAACTTTAAATCTGTAGTCATGTTTTCCACTAATCATTGAAAGATCTATTTTACTGATTCACTAATTGATATGACATATGACATGCTTAGCCCTTGGGTTACACTAAATCAAGTTTCATAATTTTTTTCATCTCAAATCATTATAATACATAACCAGTTTGACATGGCAGCCATGACCCAGTCAATTACATGAATACTGAAAAGACTATAACCAAGATTACTTCCTTTCATTGGTTGAAATTTGGACCGTATAGGTAGCATTCAGCATTATGGGTGTGAGCTTTTTCTATGTGTAGTATGTAAACACCAAGGCTGATGCATGTTCCTGAAGTTGATATGAGCAGACAACAGCGTAAATGCTTATGTCACAGTTCTTTTTTGTATTTAATAAGGAAATTTGCATTGAGATGCTAAATCTCTTTTACAAAGGTGATGTAGCCAAGAGGGCAGCAGTGGACATTAATGATACCAGTTACATGACATTACATGTTTTGACTCTGACTGTGTTTCTGTGTGTTCCGGTGTGTCAGATTCTAGCGATAGACCCTGCCACCAGTATTTCATCAGAACATTTGGAGATGTCTTGGACCAGGCCTGGGTCCCTTTAAAAGCCACACACACTTTTGAGGGGGGCTACCAGTTTGAAAACCTGCCAGTGCTTAGAAGGAGAGGGAAGCAGAGGGATGAAAACTACAGATACTCGGTAATCATCTCTAAATAATAACATAACAAAAATGGCTAAGCCTTAGGCGTCCCAAGCATAAAACAGCTTTGTGGCTTTACTGAGCTGATTTATAATTTTTTCATGATGGATGAATGGATTCATTCAAAAGCAAAATCACCATGTGCCTAATGAGTCTCACTCTCCTTTAGATACCCAAGCGCTTCATGGAGTCTTGGAAAGCCAGTGTACGAGAAGCAGAGGCCTTTCTCCCAGAGCAGCTGAAGAAGGTTCTCCCCAATGCTTCCAAAATGGAGAAGAGCAGCTCTCATGGGTCTACACCTAGAGAAGAGGGCAAGGCCTCAGAAGAACCTGCCAGGACCTCAGATACCCCCATATCTGGTTGCCTATCCAACAACCTGTCAACACTCTCCAAAAAACCCTCCAGGAAAAAAGAAAGAAGTAAGAAGTGTCCACAAATCAAAAAGATCTCATTGAAGCCAGTTACAACCGAAAAAGACTGCTTGGCCAACAAAAAATTAGGTAGCAAAGCAGTTGAACTTGAAAAGGAGTTTGGAGACTGTCCTTATTCTGATATTGACTCAGTGCCAAGGATTCTGTGTCCTAAAGCTGTTGAACGGCCCTCCAAACCGAGCAAGTGTCAAACCTCTTTGGCTCCTGAGACTGATGTTAAGAAGAAACAAGCACAAAAGAGTTTCAAAGGCCTGTGGTTTAAGAGAGCTGGGAAAGCCTCCACTGGTGATCCCAATAGTGCAGCATCCAACTCTGTGTGTAGCTCTTCCAGAAGGATGAACCAGAGAATTTCTAACTCCAAATGTGACGAATATGGTCTTCCTGGCCTGGACCAACAAGCTGTATGTCTCCCTGCCAGCAGTGGCCTAATGACAAGGGCCCTGAAAGCAATGGAGGAGGCAGATCTCAAAGGGAAGCTGCTGTCCACCCAAAACTCTTCATCCTCTCCACTAAATGGTGAGATGCAAGAGGACTTTTCTGCCTCAGCTAAAATTTGCCCTTCCCCCGTACAATCAGAGTCAGAATCTGACAGCCTTGCACACTTAAAATCACCAAAGCCTGTCAGCCATGACTTGAACCATGAGACAATAGCCTCATGTGCACAAAATCCCTCTTCCAAATTCCCAGCTATAAAAGAAAAGAGCCCCAATGGACTGGTGAAATCTGAAAATGAGGGCTATTTAATATCCCGCGAGTTAATTGACTCTGCTGCACGGGTCAAAAAAGAAAGCTATGTGTCAGACATATCCTCTTCTTCCTCTCCAGCACTATCACCGATGGAGGCATTCCAGGATGGAAAAGAGATATCCTTTAAGTCCCTTGATGGTGAAGATGGAGGTTCTGGCAAATCATCTACCTTTCGACCAGATGCAAACTACAAGTTTAGTACTTATCTGATGCTGCTAAAGGACATGCATGATACCCGTGAAAAGGATGGTAACCCTTTGGCACTAGGACCAGGGCCCTCCAGCACTCTTATCAAAGAAGAACCATCTCTGATACCACCTCAACCAGGAGAGGAATCCGTCAGTGGGTTTGAGGACGGCATCAGTCATTATGATCAAAACTGGAGAACAAGCCCCACAAAACAAAATGGTGGAAAAGGCCGGGGCCAAGTTTTAAATTCTGTGCACTCTAAACCCAAGCAAATAAGGAGCAGGCCTAACAGACGAAAGGAAAATATCAAATGTGAAGGAGACAATGATAGCTCGGTGAACTCAAAACACGAACAGGGTGGAGGCACACCACGGTGTTTGAAAAAGCGTCCCAAGAAGAAGCGCCCCTCTCCCGCAGTGAAGAAGAAAAATGCTGTTAGCGTGCCTTTGGAACTGGCTGAGCATGCTTATGGAAAGGACTGTGTGACTGGTAACACTGATGGGGGGGCACCCAGGTTAGGGTCCCCTCTCCTTCCTGGGGAGGGGTCCCATTTTCTGGACAGTACCCCTGATGACTTTACCAGAGTCGCCCCGAAGAAGCGCTGGCAGAACTTTGAGCAAGCCTCAGGGAAGGCAGCACAGACAGAGGAGCACGGTGACCGTACTGGGAGTAAGCAACCCCTGTCTGAGGTGCCCTCGGAGCTGGGTGAGGTGATCAGGGACGGGGCGGTGCATGGCTCAGACCCCGCTGGGTCCTCTCAACTAAAGAAGGGCAATGACAAGCAGGCTGAGAATGTTACTCCCAGCACACATGGAGGGAACGAAGTCTCTTCAGGTAAGTGACAAGAGAAGAAATATCATAGGAGTTATTAATGTGCCTGAGAACATTAAAGCAATATATTTTTTAAAGGAAGTTAATTTTACATAGTTGCCTAAAGGAATATTTTTGGCAGCAAATGTTTGTGGTTTTGATCTGTTAGGTTACAATAGATTTTTTTTCCATTTTCATAAAAAAAATATTCCCCTTAATTATATATCTGGGTATGTTTCTCAAGATAGGGCATCATTTGGTTTGTTATTTTTTTGCACAATTCTCTGTTCTGCATATCTCAAATGTATACTGGTCTATTTCACAAAAAGCCATAATTTAAAGTAAAACACAAAAAAAAAACATGTAATTCACAGCACATTCAGAGAATAAACGCCTTAGAAAACCCAGCAAAAGACTCATAGAATGGACAGAAGAATATGATCAAATATTTTCCATCAAGAAAAAACCGAAGAAAACCCCAGAGCCTCCTAGAAAGGTAAACAAAAGTGTTTTTATGAAACTATTTCAACCACTTATGTTGGCAAGCCTGCTATACTGCTTCCCAGAGAGGAGAATATTTTTGCTAAAAGCTGTCATTGTCCTGTAGGTATCCCAGCCAAATAAGATAATTATGGAACAAGGAACATCAGAGAAGACAACAAAGGATCCTCTGAGCTCAATACCAGAACTGCAAACCCCACCCCCTGAAGACCAGGCTAAGGCTCTTGCTGGTCAAGTACCACCAATCACTGAGCAAACTGCACTCCAAGATGGCCATGCCCCACCTGTAGACACACTTACTCCACCCCCAGAGACTGTACCCTCCCCTTCTGAGGCCGGTTGTTTGACGGATCCAGCCAATCTACAGCACCCTACAGAATCTGGTGAAAATTCATTTTGCAACATAATTTATTTTATATTTTAATAATAATCGTACAATTTTCAATTTCATAAGCTATTTTCCTGAATACTTGAATCTCTGCCAGTCCCAGTTCCTAACTAATACAGTTTTCCTTGTTTATTATTTTTGAACTATGAAACCATCTGTACTCCTCAATCTTGACAGCATCATGAGTTATGTTGGTGAACATTGTGAACATTGGAAATTGTACACTGGTCTGTTACGTTTCTGTTTGCTGAGTAAATGCCATGATTTACATGATGTTATTTAGTATTTCTGTTATTAAGTAAACTTTATGACCCATTATGCACTACAAAACCAATCCCAGAAGTCACTGTACAGTAAACCTCTCTTTGGGGATCATGACTGGACTTTGCATTTTGTATTGCTGACAGGATAACCAGATGTGCTGCATTTTGATCCTTTGTCTTTCAATGACAGACAGTGTCTGGCATTTTTATTAAAATCATAATATTAGACATATTGTAAGCACCCCCCACTCTGATCCAGTGGAACTGTAAAACTGTAAAACAGATGTCATTGTGCTTGAGAAGAACCATGACTTGCTCTTCACTCTCTCCCATCTATGCTCCAGCTTACCAGGATAGAAAGAGACAGAGGAAACCCACTAAGAAAATCTTGGAGTGTTCCATTGAAGCAGAGTCCATTACAATCACAAAGAAGAAGGTACTAATCAGTGCACTAGTGTACTATGTTGAAGGCTGTCTGCTTCAGAGTCCTCCCCTGTCATGTAGTGTTATCTTTACACTCATGTCCATGAGCAGTCATGTCCATTGAAAATCATCTCCACCTGCTGAAAATTTTGTAAACTTTATTGGAAGCTGTATGAAGTCGATTTAGTGATGTGAATTAATGTGACATTATCACTACATTTAGACATAACCTAGCAAAAAATAACATCATAAGTTAAACTACAGTGTAAAATTACCGTGTCATCATTCACAATAATTTATTTTGAAGTTTAAATGTATTTTATAAATTTAAGACAGAGCTTTTAAATATTACCCTTTATGACCCAGTTGATGTACACAGGGCAAGACTGTTTCAAGACCCTTCAAAGCATGCAGTATTAAAGGAGAATAGTCGTGTAGTTTCTTCTGGCTATGTCTTGAGCACATGCAATAGAGCACAGTCAGAAGCATTTCATTTTCATTGACATTTCACCCAGCTATGACTGCATATGTAGCTTGTCATTGGTGCATAATGGAAGTCGTGCACCATTTTCACACACACTCTCACACACGCACACACACACAGAGACACACAGAGCAAATTTCACAGATTACATTTTGAATGTAAATAAATTAGGTGGTTTAAAAACTGAGCCCGGGTAGTTCTCAGGTTCTTATCAATATTGCATTTTTCTCCTACAACCAACTTTTTAAAAGCATTCTGAACAAGATTTCTACTATAATGTATTATTTAAAAAAGCATTTAAGATGCAGGTGTTACGTTGTTTTTTCCCTTCCTCCCCATTCTGTTCTCTCCGTTTCTCTCGGTCGGGATCAGGAGTGTAGGCTGAAGGGTAATTGTGCAGTGGAGGAGTCTGGAGTCTGGGACTGTCAGGACATTCCGGATGAGGTGAGGGCAGGAGTGGGCAAGCAGGGCAGGGAGCACCGTATCACCAATAACGAGCAGTCCGAAACGCGCCTCCTCAGGCCCCAAACACTGTCCCGCTGCTCATGTCACAGCCTTTGGCCCGTTTTTATTATCCTTATTTTTATTTACTGGAAATCATTTGGCTTGGGGAACGTCAGTCAAAGAGCCGAATTAACATGTGATTGATAAGAATTCTGTGTTGCAGGTGAAGTCTCAGAAGAAGGAAGTACCGGCTCAGTCCAATTCCTCTGGAAGTTCTGCTTATTCAGGTTTGTTTCGAAATCGTCTGTCAGCCACTCTAAAGAAGAAAAATATGCAAGAATGCTGCTGGGGTTTTGGAATAAACAAATTTAGAAAATGAAAAACCACTGACATTTTTTGTGGATATTTGTTTGTGCTGCGGCACTACTGCCAGTGTTGTTCATTAGTACATTTTTTTTCATATTTTGTTTCATTTTTATCTTTTGAATTGTAAGGGACCTTGTAAAATATTAAACATAAATGTTTCCTTTTGATTAATTATACCAGATTAAGCCTGTGCTCATTTTCATCTGTATTCCCTTGGTAGGTTATAGTTAAATGCAGTTTTGTAGGTTAACACAGTTTATAGAAGGGCAGTGCTTGAGTAATGTAAAGGTGTATGATGGGGATGGTGTTGGGATTCAGGCTCTGCACAGAAGAACAAACACCCCACAGTGTTCGTCCACTCCCCACACAAGACGAGCCCCGCTTCAGAAAGCCTGCAGGATGAGGATGGGGGAGATGGTGACTGTATGGAGGCTGTGGCCTCAGACGCCAAAACGCACATGGAGGACAAGGACTCAGAGGTAAGCACAGTGAATCGCCTTGAAATGCTTCATGGTACAGAATAAATTGAGTTTGTGTGGGTCTGTTTGTGTTTGTGCGCATCTGTCAATATGTTTCCTTGAGTGTCAGCTTGTTGTAGATTTGCATGGAGAGGCCAAATATTCTTGATCACAACAACATGTTATGGTGGATAACATCCTGTTAAGAAACTGTGGCTTTGATATGGTAACCAAGACTCTGCCCTTTTCCTCCTTAGGAAATTGGATTAAGTTGTGATGACAGCTTGTCGTCAGTGAAGGATGCAACTTTCCCTGGTGAGGGGGGGCTCTCTGCCAATAAGAAACCAGCAGGAGAGAAAGGGGGTGCGGCCTCCTTGAAGGAGAATGTGTGCCAGGTGCGAGGTCCAGACTAAAGAGTTACCTACACTGCACAGAGCTGCATGATTGTTGTATTAACATCACAACATTTTACCTGTCTACAGGTGTGTGAGAAGACAGGTGAGCTGCTGCTGTGTGAGGGGCAGTGCTGTGGGGCTTTCCACCTGCAGTGCATCGGCCTGTCCGACATGCCCCAGGGCAGGTTCGTCTGCCAGGAGTGCACCTCAGGTGGGTCCCATTTTCCTAAACCTCCTGAAACGTGACACCGTTCCTTAAGAGAACCCCACTGGCCCTAATTCCACATCATTAATGTGATTGCATGACAATAATGCCATTGGAGCACATTGCTTCAGAGATCCAGAGACAGTTATATTCACTCATTCTTGCTTTTAATATTCAATAATATCAAAAGAAATATTTTCAGGCTCTCCAAGAATGTTTAACTCACAATAATCTTGACCTTTGTAGTCGTAATAAATAGGGCTTCCTTGAATCTTTAGTGGACCTTGAAAGTGCCTGATTTTGAAAGGGCTTGGAGTGCTTGAAGGTGCTTGAGTTTCTGGAGCGGTATGCCGTTTATACAGCTTTCTTCAGTCCCCTCCTACACTCTTCAAAGACACCCTGTACTTATCCTATTCGATGAAATGGTTATGAATTCAGTGATTATCGCGCATGTTTCAGGGCATGCAATTTAAAAAAAGCAATTACATTATGAGATTATTAGATATATAAATCAGATGAAATGTATTGACTTTTAATAAAGCTCATTACAATTTCATTTAAGAATATGCTTGTAGGTCCATGAAATATGTTCGAATTTTGTATGAAAAATACCATAGAAGCTTACTTATCACGTATTCTAAAGCTGGAAGTCAGAAATATTCTAAGGCTATGTTTGGACATTGTAGGGATACACACATGCTAATGCAAGGATTGGATGTTTTGTGTCATGTATAAACACATGCTAAGTTTTGGACTGTGTGTTGTATGTCATAGGTATAAGCACATGCTAAGTTTGGGACTGTGTTGTATGTCATAGGTATAAGCACATGCTGAGTTTGGGGCTGTGTGTTGTATGTCATAGGTATAAACACCTGCTGAGTTTGGGGCTGTGTGTTGTGTGTCATAGGTGTGCACACATGTTTTGTGTGTAAAAAGCCAGGGAAGGATGTGAGGCGCTGCATGATCCCGGTGTGCGGAAAGTTCTACCATGGTGAATGCATCGCCAAACACGCCCCCACCGCCCCCCTGAGCCGCGGCTTCCGCTGCTCCCTCCATGTGTGTCTGTCCTGCTACATCACAAATCCTGCCAACCCCTCCGTCTCCAAAGGTGGGTGGCCAATCCAAATCTCTCATCCAGGGAAATTTCATAGTTGCTTTTACAGAAACTACTGTTGTCATTTGAAAGTACTGTCAATTATGTTTGTGTTGAATTCTGTGATTTGCCTTAAACTCTCTTGTGATCCTCAGGAAGCATAGGGCATCCTGATCCTTAGCATTGTAATGTTTAGTACTTAGTGTTTAATGCTCACCTCTGTGTTTACTCCTTTGTTCTCGGATGTTTAGTGTATAGTATGTAGCTTGAATTTCTGCATTCTGATGTTTTGAGTCCTTACAGTGTTCACTCCATTCAGCCCACGTTTTCACATATTCTCTTGTCTCCTGGCACGTCAGGCCGTCTGACTCGCTGCGTGAGATGCCCTGTGGCCTATCACGCTAATGACTACTGTATGGCGGCTGGCAGTGTCATCCTGGCCAATAACAGCTTCCTGTGTCCCAACCATTTCACACCCCGTAAGGGCTGCCGCAACCACGAGCATGTCAACGTGAGTTGGTGCTTTGTTTGCTCCGAGGGTGAGTACCTGGCCCCAATGCTGTCCATGCAAGGCAGGCAGAACACTTCTGAAACAGCACACTTAAACAATCCCTGTGTGAGAAAACCTGGATGTTTCTACCTGTTTCTGAACTTCTCCTACTCCTACTCTTTCTGCTTGAATGGGTGGCAGAATCAGCCCGGGTAAAAATGTTGATCATACCTGTAAATTCAAAGTAGGTTTCAAACTTTTTCAGTCAATGTTTGAACAAGTTTGTTGCACCAGCTTTTTTATGGTTAGAGAAATATTGGCCGCTGAAGCTCATTATAGTAAGTCATGCAGTTTGCTACATCATCATAATGGGAGAATACATTATCTCCTTGCTGTGTACAGAGATCATAAAACTTAACTGGATGGATGAATTTGCTTGTGAGAAATAAAATATCAGCAGGTAGAGGATGAAGAAACAAAACAAAAGGACTGATGTGCCAATGTGCATGAGCAGTTATTGTCTGTGTGTTCTTAATAAATAGAAAATAATAAAATATTGTTAAAAAAGCTTGACAATAATACAAGATCTTTTCATATCTTGAATTTTTCATGTATTCTGTGAGTGTTGGATGAGATTAACCCCAGCATGACGCATGTAAGATATTTAGGCCATGCTTCTCTCTCTCTCCCTGCAGGGGGCAGTCTTCTGTGCTGCGAGTCGTGTCCGGCTGCCTTCCACCGAGAGTGTCTGAACATCGATATGCCAGAAGGCAGCTGGTTCTGCAATGACTGCCGGGCAGGGAAGAAACCACACTATAAGGAGGTGGTGTGGGTCAAAGTGGGCCGATATAGGTCAGGGACAATAGAAAGCTTTTTCTGTCCTATTGCAGCCATTACGTGTTTCAGCTGTTTAGGAGTACATATCCAGTTGAACTAAAATACTGCATAGTATTATACAACTACTTGTACTATGTACAACTGTGTGTTACATTTACATACTGATTCTAAGCTAAATTCAGTAGATTCATCTCCTTTTTCTGCTTTATGTACTGCAATTCCATCTGTGTCAAACTTCCGTTTGTCCTCTTTTCCTCATGTAGATGGTGGCCTGCAGAGGTCAGTCACCCCAAAAACATTCCTGCCAACATCCTGCGCATGAAGCATGAAGTCGGGGAGTTTCCTGTTCACTTTTTTGGCTCCAATGACTACCTGTGGACCTATCAGGCCCGGGTCTTCCCTTACATGGAGGGAGATGCAAACAGCAAGGACAAAATGGGAAAGGGTGTGGACCCTACCTACAAGAAAGGTACCCACACATTCCTACCAGTGCTTTTATATGTGAACTGCAGGTGTGGATTTGTTACTTGTACTACATTTCCCAGAATACAATGCAGAAAATGTTTTAAGTGTTTGTTTATCTCTCGCACCAGCTCTGCAAGAGGCTGCCAAACGATTCCAGGAACTGCAGGCAGAGAAAGAATTGAGGCAGCTCCAGGAAGACAGACGAAATGATAAGAAACCCCCTCCATACAGACACATAAAGGTACTCTCCTATCCTCAGAGAATACGACCAAAGAAACCATAAGATCATCTTTCACGTGTCATATTTTTAAATAAAGAGTTTACCTTCTTTTCATTTTCACTATTAAGAAATCCTGTGTCGTCATACATAAAATAATGTTTTATGGTCAAGACCAGTGCTGTCAGACACTTGCTAAGCTAGTCCTGTTCGTCTGCACACAATATAAAACATTTCATATTAAACACCTGGTGTTTATATTCCCTGCTTTAAAATAGTTACATCCATAGATTCATATTACTGATTGACCAATTAAACCAATTAAGACAGCATTGACTGGTTGGAATAAAAATCAGTGCACTTGTAGGCCCTCATGGCACTGTCTTATTCTATACCTAATACCTACATTCTAGTAGTAATAGTAAATGATGTTCTCATATGCCTACAACCGAACTCTCTCCTCTCTCCCCCTGTGACCTTGTAGGTGAACCGGCCAATGGGAAAGGTGCAGATCATCACAGCTGACCTGTCGGAGATCCCACGCTGCAACTGCAAGGCAACGGATGAGAACCCGTGCGGCATGGACTCAGAGTGCATCAATCGCATGCTAATGTATGAGTGCCACCCCCAGGTGTGCCCAGCAGGGGAGCGTTGCCAGAACCAGTGCTTCACCAAGCGCCAGTACTCCCAGGTGGAGATCTTTAGGACACTGGCGCGAGGCTGGGGCCTGCGTGGGTGCCACGACATCAAAAAGGTAACGTCACTGGGAATGCTTTCAGAAAACTTTAGCAGTCAGCATGTAGCAGGTTACCCAAAACATGAAGATGCCATTAATGGAGAACAACAGCTGAATGACAGTACTGTAACTGCTGCGTCATTGAAATGGTTTAAATTAGTATTTTAATTATATTTTCGGGGAACAACAAAATGTGAACAATGTAAAATGTTTCTGTTTATTCATATGAAACTTGCTTTCCCCCTTAGTAACTCATTAACAAACAAAAAACTTTCAATGTAGAACATTTTCAGCTTTGTCCCAAAATGTATGGTATCAAACTGTAAGTGTGCTCCATGTCTTTCAAAGTAGGGTAAAATGCTGAAACTGAAAAGAATGTAGAGTGAATTGTTGTCTTTGATTTTACCGGTCAGTGAATGAACATAGTTTTTTTTTTTTTGGGGTTCAGGGGGAGTTTGTGAGCGAATACGTTGGGGAGGTGATTGATGAAGAGGAGTGCCGGGCGAGAATCAAACACGCACAAGAGAACGACATCTGCAACTTCTACATGCTGACTCTGGACAAGGTGGGACTCTGCTTTTCCAATGTATGAGACAGACATGTACCTCTTCCAGCATGACTGCATGCTCAGTGCTGACCACTGACTGATGCTCCTGTTGGCCCGGCAGGACCGGATCATAGACGCAGGGCCCAAAGGGAACCAGGCCCGCTTCATGAACCACAGCTGCCAGCCCAACTGTGAGACCCAGAAGTGGACAGTGAATGGGGACACGCGCGTGGGTCTGTTTGCTCTGACAGACATCACCATTGGTGAGTGGACTCGGCTCCCTGCAATCTGACTGGGACCAGCAGGCTTCTGAAAGTGAATCTGGTTGGGGTTGGCTGATCAGAGTAATAACTGGCTGTTGATATGTTAGCAGTGTTGTATCTCTATGACTCTTCTCCTTCAAGCTCTCATTTCAGTTTTTTTTTTCTGTAATGGCTGTCCTTTAGGAACTGAGCTCACTTTTAACTATAACCTGGAGTGTCTTGGCAATGGAAAGACCGTGTGCAAATGTGGAGCACCAAACTGCAGTGGCTTCCTGGGAGTGCGGCCGAAGGTAAGGGGGATATTTTCTGATTTAAGAGCAGATGTAGTCAGATGTTGTTTGGGAAGAATCCTTCCTGGTTTTAAGAAGTCAGTAAGTTCTGTGTAACATCTTTTCATACAAAAATCCATTAATTTGTTCTTCACATAACTGTTTACAATTTGCCTGTTACTTAATTGTAGAACCAGCCATCATCAGAGGACAAGCTGAAGAAGGTGAAGAAAAAGGTCCCAGCGAAACGTAAGAGCCAGCTGGAGGTGACCAAGGAGCGGGAGGACGAGTGTTTCAGCTGCGGAGATGGAGGACAGCTCGTGTCCTGCAAGAAGCCTGGCTGCCCCAAGGTGTACCACGCAGACTGCCTGAACCTCACCAAGCGGCCTGCAGGTCAGTGAGCGACAGCTCCCCTTTGATAGACCATCCTCTGCTGAACCTCTGCTTCACAGAGAGGAAATCCCCTGTGCTTTGGTTTTAATTTGGGGATTTATACCATGCTGGTATTCAGTAAGTAAATAGATAAAGCCAATACAGCTCAAAACTAAATTTTTGCTGTCAAAAATCATTGAAAAACTGTTTGCATCTACCTGCACACCAGCACAAAGAGCACAGTATCAAAAGAGAATGTGTGCTCCTCTGATATCCTCACCTTGACACCACTGCAAAAGCTGCTACCACTTGATGCAGTGGTAACCTGAGAAACCTTGGCTGATTTAAGCCCACTGTACCCCAGCCGGGTGTCCCACTGCTGCAGACACCTGGTCACAGCTCAATCAGAAATGCCAAAGCTTTGGAGCTGTAGCCTGAACAGTACATGGGAGACAGCCGGCAGGATTTATTGGCTCTCAACCTGCAGTATGACTTCTTGTAGTGGTCATATTGTCTTACCCAGAAAACTAGGAACTTGATTTAGGTGCTCTCCAAGAAACATACATGACACATTTCATGCATGTCAGTGCAATGGTTGAAAATGGTATGCTCGCTTCCATTATATATGTCATGTAGTTAGTGATTTTAAATGGTTCATATTACTCTCAGTGCTGAGTCACCAAGCTGAAGTGAGGTGAAAATGAAACAGAGAGTCTTGTGGGTAAAATATACAACTGTGAAACTATTAATTTATCCTTCACTGGTGCTCTTTTAAAAAGGGGAACCAATGTATTTGAGAAAAAATCAAAGTACTCAGAAGTTGAAAAGCTGTTATCTGGATGTTTCCATATAATACTAGGTATGTGTTTATTTTGCAGGACGCTGGGAGTGTCCATGGCACCAGTGCGATCTATGTGGGAAGGAGGCGGCCTCCTTCTGTGAGATGTGCCCCAGCTCCTACTGCAAGCAGCACCGGGACAGCATGCTCTTCATCTCCAAGCTGGATGGCCGGCTGTCCTGCAGCGAGCATGACCCATGCGGGCCGGACCCTCTGGAGCCCGGGGAGATCCGCGAGTACCGGCCCCCCAACCCACCCACTGGTGCCGCCCCGGGTCAGGCCCTCATGATGCGGCCTCCATCTGGGCCTTCCACTGCCCCTGCCCCTGCTGTCCCCCTCCCTCTCCCACACCCTCCTAGCACGGCCACGCCCCGGCCTGCCTTTGGGCCTCCCTCCCTGGTCCCTGGCACTGGGCCTTTGCCACGCTCTGGGGCCTCCTCAAGCCCACAGACATTCACCCTCGTTCAGTGCGGCCCCTACTCCCCCATCTCCTCCTGCGAGGACGGGAAAGAAGAGGACGACGACCTCGATGACGAGGAGGGAGATGAAGATGACGAAGAGCAAGGGGAGGTCGAGGGGTCGGAGCAGGAGGGGGATTTGGGTGTGGATGAGGCGGAGGGGGACAGGGGGTTTGAGAAAGGCTCATTGAAAGATCCAGAGGATGAAGGCATGGTGGTGGACATGGCAGCTGAAGAAGGAGAGCTGGAGGATGGTGAGGTGGAGGGGCTGGATGAGGATGGAGGGATGGAGGACATGGAGGGTGATACAGAGGGGCTAGAGGAGGACGAGGAGGAGGAAGAGGAAGGGGACATTCTGAATGAGGATGAAGAGTATGAGAAATGACCTCTCTCACCCTCTCAGCCTTGTATCTGTGTGCATAGAGGCTCTCCCACAGCACGGGCCCCACCAGGGAGGGGACGGTGAGACTGACCACACCACCAGGTGGCCAGTTGACAGTCTTTCATTTCAGTGTGACTGTGAAGTTTTGTAATGGGTTGGAATTGCTGAGGTTCTCTCAAGCCCCTGTGTGCGGTACACAGGATGGCACAGGAGAAAGTGTCTGAGAAGTGTGCCTGGTTTTGTTACATCCTTCACATCGGTTAGTTTGTTCTTTTATTTTTTTATGTGATCATGTTTACATTCACTCAAGCTTTTCTTGAAATATGGCAACTATCACGTCTGAACTCTGAAGCGAGGGCATATTCTCTCCAAGAGAATGAGAAACAACAGAAAAAACAATGGTGAGAATGGCACAACGAATATGCTGGGAATAACACAAGTATTTTAATTATCCCACATGAAAGTGTTCCTTTGGATGAAAACATTTACTGATGTGGACAAGTTTCTTCATAACAAAAACACACTGCCTTTAGTATAAAACCAATTTCCTGTATAGCACAAATGACTGATGCCAAGAGGTGGAACCCATACAGCCCTGAATATATCAACCAGAGTCTTAATCACAAAATTATTTAGTTCTGTGCATCATGTGGAACTGTTTCAACATTTACACAAACTGTTCATTTCATCCGTTCAGTTGGTATTTTGTGTATTCAGACAGTGGAAGGAGAGAGGTGCCTCCTGTCAGCAGAGGGCTCAATTCCCATCAGCAGTCCTGCTCTCCAGCTCAGTCCGGGTGACTGTACGGTCCATAGTGGGGAAAAACTGAGACCACCATAGATATTTTATTACATTCCATGTATTTTACAAAGTTCTCCAACTGATTCACATTTTCACTGTGTGTGTTTGTGTGTGTCTGTGTGTGTGAGTTCAGTTTTTTCATGATGACAGTGGCAATTTTAACATTTAATTATGTCTTGGTTACTGCTGGAGTTGTCTGACACTTCTTTTCCATGACAGAGTTGGGACTATGCTAGCATTGGCTAGACCTGTAGCAGGTTGACCTGGTGCAGCAGAACTGCTACGTTTTTGCAATAACCCACATCCCGAACCACAGCTCCACACCACACCGATCGCTGACATTGTCTCCGTTACAGTTTCGGCACCGCAAGACTGAGGTTTTAAAAACAAAACTCCATAATACCTCTAACTACCTCTGGTTGTAGTGACATGCTGTTTTCTCCCTGCCATGTGTATCTCCTCTGATTTTTAATGGAAACGGAATGGAAATAAGGTGACCTGTATGCTGACTTTTTTTTAGGCCAGCAGTTGTAACACTAGCAGGCTGAGTGGAAACGGATCACTGTGACGAGATAGATAGCAGAAAATCACCTTGAACCTAAGCTAAGAGAGCCAGCCTGGTCCCAACTCTGCTATGGAAGAGGGGTTGCAAATGGTTTTCATTCTTAAAGCAGAAAAAAAAGAAATTGGTGGTTTAAATCACAGTGTATGATTTCATTTGGCTAGGCTTGTGTTATGTTATGACTGTTAAAAAGGGGAGCCAATGTCTCTGGAAAAAAAAAAAAAAGAAAACACACGGACACAACAAAAATTTGAGGAATCAAAAACGTTCTACAACACACAAAATAATATTCATGAGTGAGTTTTTTCTGGGGTGATTGATTAAGATTTTGTGTCGTCTGTAGCAGTGATGTAAAACAGGGCTTTGTGGTGCTCCAGTCAGCTGAGTGTATAACTCCTTTGCACTGTTCCCTCTCTGGTATCTGCTAGATAAAATTCATCCTCTATATCCCCTCAATTTGCTCAAAATCCTCCTCAGTTGACACTAGATGTCTGGTTGGTCATTGAGCTCCCCTTAAAGAAAACCTTAATGTTAAAGTGCCAGAGTGCTCTTGTGTCTGTTTAAAACACTTTGCAAACTTAGTAGTAAATAACCGTTGTGTATAATATTGTACCATAATTTGTATCAGAGTTCGTAACGCACAAAGAAAGGACTAACTCTGGGGTCTGGCCCTCCCCCATGACCTTCGCGGGGGTCTTGTCATGTTCTTGTCTGGTAGTCTCTGTACAGTCTAAGCAGGTGTCACAGGTGGGTTTGTGTGTTTTTTCAGTGGCTGAGCATGCACTACGTAATCATGTCCTCCTCACTGCTTACCTAAGCCTCAGCCCTCACAGGGCATAGCTGCTGTCAATCTAACACAACCATTCTGCTCCCCACAACCACTTGTCTGTGTACACACTGCTTAAACTTGCTCCAACCCCCACTCCTTCCATATTTGGTCTCTTTATCCCCTTTCACTGTTTGTGCCTGTTTCAGCTTTTTTTATTTTTGTTTGTCCATGTATTTACATTTTTCTGTTATTGTGAAATCCTAGATTCTTATCTGGGCAGATTTGGCCCACAAAGTTGGAACTCACTGAGTGGGAGACACAGATAGCACATTGGCAAGCCCTGGGGCTTGAATGTGCAGTTGGCGATTGATTCTTGGCTGGGATCTTGCTATGGTGCTTGGGTATGTCAGCCTTCTCAAAACTACTCAAAAATAAGCAATACATATTTATGATGTAATATTTCAATATTTCAAGGGTGGCATTGATACACTGAGCCTTTTTTAGTTTTGTTGAAATATTCATAATTGTTTGATGGCAAAATGGTTACCCAATTCTAATCAGCACGTGTCTAGGTTATGTTAATAGAACTGAGGTTTAGACTTGAACAAAAACATAACCATACTTTTACCATCCATACTTGACACAATCCTGGTAACCCAAGAAATTGATCTATGTAAGAGGTGTGCATGTGTATGTTGATCCTGCGTGAGGATTTGTAGATTGCTGAGCTGTGTAAAAGGGAACAGGCAACAGGTTAGATGTGGGAATCTTGACAAGGCTGTAGGTAATATGGCATCCCAGATACATTTTACTTTTTTCTCTCAGGCTCTGTAGATACTTTGGTCTAGTTAAGAGACATACAAAAAGTTATTGCAACAGATTAGTGTGATGTTGTGAACACTAAAGGGTTTATTGAGATTTTAGTTAGTGGTGCTTTTATAGAGTATGTGGGATCATACTTGGAAAAACAACTGAATTGTCTTGTGGAAATGCCCCTGGATCTGGGAACCTGAGAAAAATATTAGTTCATTTGGAAAATTGCAATGGTGCCCTCTGCTGTCAAAAATAATCATGAGATATCTTGCACTTGGGCAGGCATTTGTGGTAAGGTGACCATCAATGTTGCCAAGTAAAAAAAAAAAAAAAAAAAAACAGTCAGTAGTAACAGTAGTAACTGTATTGTTAGACCCAAGGTTGGGTATTAGTGTAAATATGGCACTGCCATCCATAGAAGTTTTACCGAAAGTGTTTCAATGATACAAGCATTGGAAATTCCTCTGTATTTAAACAAGATCTTTGAAAGGTTGAAGGTGTTAAAATATTTGTCTGTCCTCCTTATTTTAAGTAAGCAGATGTCAGGCCCAGGTGATATATTGTGTATATAAGCATGTATATAAAAGCTATATATGTTCTCAGTTGTTCAGGGCCTCTGAAAGTTGGTTCTATAATTAGGCACTGTCATAGTTTTACAGCCTCTTATGTGGTGTGAGGAGCCATGTGAACAAAATGACTTCTTTAGATATTTGTCAAGTCTAGTTACAATATTGTCAAGAAGTGTAGAAGACATGATCTGTGATGGTTCTTGTTTACATATCACTCACTCTCAGTTCATACTGTAAACTAGTGTAGGATGTATTTTAAATAATGGGGATACATATGTTAATGAACCATAACTCATGAATCCATCACTACTCTTGCCATTTTAAAAGTAGTTTTTTTGATCTCATTTTTTGTTTGTTTCAGCAGTTTTTTTCCACTAGCAGTACATCTTGATTTCTAATTTTCTGAATGTTTTTTCTCCAAGCGGCACTGCCCCACCAAGGCAAGATACTCCCAAACTGAGGATAAACCAAACTGAGCCACACTCACTCTAAACCACACAGAGACATTTAGCTTCTCTCCATTTAACCAGACAAAAGTAATGTACAGAGAATATGTCCAGTAGAATCTCACCTCTGTGTTTATATATAAATACAAATATATTTATCAAAGCTGTATCTTTTTCTAACTTGTCATTTCCTGCTGTTCGAGAAATTGGTGTGCCTGCTTCCTTTGCTTTTCAGCCCCACCCCCTCCCTCAGCTCATGCAGACATAACTAGCGGTCTGTTTAGAAGAACCTTTGCTGATCTAAAGATTAAAAAAAATGAAACTGCTGCCTTGAGGATTGCTGAAGTGCACTGTAGTCCTTTGTATATAATAAAGATTACTGTAAGTAAAGTTTCACTTTACTCCAAATCACAAGTAGCTGATCTGATGTTTTAGTGATCTCTTTGTCAATCTTGGGCACATGTAATACAACCACTGGGAACCAAAAAGCAAAATTTTCCATCACCATTCATTTGTATTCTCAACACATTTTGTCCTTCCTGTGAATAAGTACTTAGTGTTATGTGCATGAATGGCTCTAGCACCATCTTAAACATGGGATTATGATCAGGCCATTTTAAGTTTAAGTTATTGTGGACATACTATACTTGAGAACACAAAACTACAATGCTGCCCTTAGAGGTGTCTAATCCTCCAGCAAAATCAAAAGAATAAGACTATGTTTTACTTAGGTGTTGGTTTTATCTTTTAAAGATGTTAATTCATTTTTCTAAATCTAAGAATAACACTTTTAACTTTGTTCAGTGTTACCTAATTGTACTCATACATGTATCAAATAGCAAACTGGTGATGTGTGCTATTCTTCAACTGTGTAGTTCAGTAACTGAAAACATGAAAGTAATGCTCTCATAGCACTGTCAACATTTACACTTACGCAGAAAATTCAAAGCCTGCCACTATCCATAATGGTCTGCAATTATTTTAAACCATTCAATAAGGACCACGTCATATGATTTTAAATAATATTTACTCACCTATGGAAATCAAAATCCTTGAAAAATCACACCACCACATAGCCCCAATCATGATTTATTTTCCATCAAAACATGCTACAAAATGCTGTTTACACATGTTGTAATGTCCAAAAAATACTAATCAAACCCTGATCAGTCAACTTGTAAGTTGGGCAGTCAGTATGGTGGAGTGTAAACTGGGGCTCCGTCAGGCACAGAATTACAAGTGCACTTTTCTTTGTGCCTTTGTCCTTTGTGCCCTTACCAATGCAAGAAACAGAAAAGAAACACTCCCATTCTCCAAGATATTAAATAAGAAAAACTAAAACATCTGTTAAGGCATAAATTCTGATTCCTCAAGAAATGAAAACATGCACAGGTTTGGTGAATGAGGCCGGTGGTTACCTGTTACCTGTTCACAATAGTTTGTTAAACTGTTGCTTTTATACTGGATGTCTGCCATATAAAATGTATATGTCTATCTGTAGCTCTCCCTGCCAAATGCATGCTACCATATACACAGGGCAAATGGCTGTCCATAGTATTTGTGAACTATAGCCTCAATTCATTCCTCATGTAAAATTTACCCTTAAAAGCTTACTGAATAACTTGTTTGTCTAGAAATTCTATATGCTCTGGGAACATGGTTCCATTGCAAGTAGCTTACCCAAATTCTACAAATAATTAAAATGAAGTTATGGTAAAAAAAGAGACCTCTGAATGCTCACATAAAATAAATACGAAGACTGATATGGCAGAATGCTGTAAACATTAACATGACATTCAATGAACCCGTTTCCCCACACTTCCTAGCTTTGTGTGTGTGTGTGTGTGCGTATATATATATATATATGTATATATACACACACAGTTTTAACCAGTATAAGTGGGATGAAATTCATTAATGATGTGTCCAGTTTAAAATAAAGCATCAATTTTAATATGATGTGTAAAGTCCCATGTGGCTATAGGTGGGGATTCAAACAGAATTCACCTGTGTGTCCCTCCCTTGTAACCTTGGAAAGTAAGATACAGTAGATTCAGCAAAGTAATTAAATGTTCTCTTTTGTTGCTTAGGTGAACATAAATGGCGTCCCAAACAGCACTGCAATTACCTCACCAAGGTGGGCAAATGCAGAAAATGTGGTTTGTTGCTAAGGCAACAAATTCAAGTGAAATAAGTTATATAAAAAAGAAGGCTTGCACACTGCTGGAAAAAGGCCACAAAACCATGGGCAATATTCACTTCAGTGCAAGGCAACCAATCTGGAACCAAACCAGGAAGCAAAGCAAGTCACTATAAATGATATACACTGCAAATGTCGGTACTCAGCGCAGGTTCCTTGTCCTCCTCTTCTCCACTGAAACACTCAGAGGGTCCTGCTCTCAGGCCGCATCTGACACATGAAGGAAAAACTCCCCAGTGGCTCAACCTGGGGCCCTGCCCATTCCTTTGGCTGCTGCAAAAATATGGCACAACTCAAAATGAAAAACCAAACTGAACTGCTTGGGCAGTTGTCTTTTTTTTTTTTTTTTTTTTTTAAAAAGGAGGGAAATTCCTGGGATTCATGGGCTGTGTCCTGCACGATTCATCCTGTCCAAGGTCAGTGATGGCAGCAGGAGTAAAAATAGTCATTCTTCTTCTGTCCCAGATCCACCCCCTTCTCCCCTGCAACAACAAACACAGGGCTTTACAAGCTAGAGCCAAAATGGCTGAAGCAGACTGAAAGCAGTGTCATGCCTTTGAATGAGTTGTGCACAGGTGAGTGATTCGGACGATCACACCTACTCCCTCACTCACCTGTGATGATCTGGAAGGCGGTGTTGTTGAAGTCTTCAGCTACCTTCTGAAAGAGTTCATCTGTAAAACAGTTGGCAGAAAACTCACTATTAAATCAGTTCATTTACAATGACAAGGCAATCTACACAGGCATTGTGGGATATGTTCATTTTCTGAATCATGCACCTCAACTGGACATCATGTGACAAATGCATGATGAGCTTTTATGTCACAGAAATTACTGATTCTTTAGCGACAAGGGAAACATAAGGCATTGCATGACAATGTTTCTGTGTACATTTATTTCACTGGAGTTCTTTCAGCATCCACTTTGTACAGAGCAGTGGTGGATCATGAGTGGACCCAGAAAATCAGAATGGCCATTTATTACACCATATGCATTTATAAAACCTGTTAATATAAGCAAAGTGTATTTGGTGTGTAATCATGAGACTTCTGTTTTGCTGAGCATTTAGGTCCTTTCTATGCTTGCTGTTTTTCATGCCATATTTCATGCCAGGAACTAATTTAGTTGCCCTCCTTTGTACTTTTTCAAGAGCCTCGATATTTTTCTTGTAGTGCAGTGCCCAGAACTGCACACAGTATTCCAAGTGGGGTCTGACTAAAGCATTGTATCATTTTAATATAACCTCCTTACATTTATAATCAATCATTTTTATAAGGCTGTCAGCTTTTGAGAAAATTGGAGGTTTTTAGGTGCGCCTTATAGTGCGGAAAATACGGTATATATCCCAGAATCCTGTTGGCCTTTTTTACTGCTACAGCACACTGCCTAGATCCTGCTAAGCTTTGATTAACTATTACTCCCAACTCTTTTTCAAGTTGAGCACATTCTAGTTTACTTCTTCCCATGAAGTAGTCATGTCTAAGGTTCTTATTTCCCACATGCAAGACTTTACATTTAGCTAAGTTGAATGTCATCTGCCAGGTATCTGCCCCCTTATGGATGCTGTTTGGTCTTCTTGTATTACCTTAGTTGATTCTATACTGTTGGCTAGACCCCCTAGTTTTGTGTCATCTGCAAATTTTACTATTTTACTACTAACCCCCCCATCAAGATCGTTTATGTAAATAAGGAAAAGCAAAGGCCCCAATACCGATCCCTGCGGGACTCCACTTCTTACAGGACCCTGCTCTGATACAATTCCTCCCACAGTTACACTCTGCTTTCAACCAGACTGCCAACTTCGAACCCTCTCAGTGATAGCTCTTGAAATTCCTGCAGATTTCATTTTCACTATGAGCCTCTCATGCGGAACTTTATCAAATGTCTTTTGAAAGTCTAAATACATAATATCATAACCTTGGTTTGCATCTAAATACGCTGTAGCTTCCTCAAAGAAGTCCAGGAACTTTGTTAAGCATGACCTCCCTCTGCGAAAACCATGCTGGCTATCATTTAAGGTACCATTTTGTTCAAGGAATAATCCCCAATTGTCCCTAATGATGAATTCCAGCAATTAACATGTGATACAAGTTAAGCCGACAGGCCTATAATTTCCTGGATCAGTCCGGTCTCCTTTCTTGTAGATAGGTACTGCACTGCCGTGCTTCCAGTCATCTGGTATTTCTCCAGTTTTACGAGATTGCTTAAAAATAACTGTCAGAGGCTTGTAGACCTCTTCCGCTAGTTGAACTCTTGGCTATATTCCATCGGGGCCTGCTGCCTTATTTGTTTTAAGTTTTTGAAGTTTATCTAGTACTTCTGGATCAATTAAATCCATTTCCTCCATAAGACTGAGAAATGAATGCACCTGAAGGCATATGAGAAAACACTTCACTAGTGAAACTCTCCACAAAGTAGCTGTTTAGGGTATCAGCAACAGCTTTGTTATCGTATACCATAAGTCCATCCTTGTTTTTTAAACCTCTTATCTTGTCCTTAACTATCCTTGTTCGACTGTAGTATTGCAAAAAATGTTTAGGGTTGCTCTTTGCATCTAGTGCAATCTGTCTCAAACGGCTTTTAGCTTCCCTTATTTCTTTCTTTTCTTGAGCTCGCGTATGATTGTATTCAGTCTTATTTGTCTCTGAGCTGTCTAACTTGTGTTTTGTAAATAGTTTCATTTTTTGTTTCAAACTATCATGTAACGACTTATTCATCCACTGCGGATGCTTCTTTTTCAGTTTCCCTTTTTGCACTTGCGGAATGAATTTACGCTGTACATCCAGTTTAATTGTTTTAAATATGTTCCACATTTCTTTTAAAGTTCTGCCATCTAGAAGAGGTACCCAGTTTATACGTCTTGTATAATCACACATTTTAATGAAGTCAGCTTGTCTAAAGCTGAAAATTCTAGCATTGGAGGATGTAGTCTTAACTCGCCAAAAAACTTAAAATGTAACTACACGATGGTCACTTGTTCCGAGTGGCTCCCCTACCTCAGTGCTGCAGATTCTATCAGGACTAGTTTAATGTTATCAAAGAGCATACTGTTGACACTGCTGTCAGAGGCTGGTGGCTTATAACAGACTCTGACATTCAGACCCTTTTCATTCTTCCCCAGTACTTTAATCCATATGTCTTCACTAACACCAAGGGTTCACTAACACCAGAAATTCCATACCTGGAATTTCCAGAATATTAAGATAATCCTTTACAGAGAGAGCTCACCCCCTCCTCTTCTATTGGTTCTATCTTTTCTAAGTACCTTGTATCCCTCTATGTTATACTCATCCCCATCCCCTGCACCAAGCAACATCTCCATGATCCCAACAACATCATAGTTACTATTACTCATAACCGCTTATAGATACAAAATTTTATTTTTCGTGCCTCTAGCATTTAAACAGAGAAATTTCAGGGTACTGCGTGTACATTTCCCATCTTTCCTCTCTACTTCAAGCTGCTCAAAACTGAATGCAGAAATGAAACCAAAAAATTATTTATTATTTATGAAGAAATAATACTGAAATACTCAAATATCACTCAAGAATGGAAAGATCACCATTGCTTAAACTGACAACCTAACTGCTTTAACTGTCAACACAGGGGCGGGACAGGGAAGTGCTGAAATCAGACTGCAGAGGAAGCGAACTAAACAGAGCTTCTAAATTAGAATGTGACCCAGCTACTCACCCACATTACTACCAGTCTTGCTGGATGTTTCAAAAAGCTGTGCCTTAATTTCTGTAAAGAGAAGACCAAAGTAAAATAAACATCTCAATCAAAATTTTCGCTAAACTGCTCTCCAGACACAACTTGCCGTCTTAAAGTGGTACAATGAAAGCTTCTTTACTCTATTAAAGGCAAGAATATACAACATATGACAGAACCTCTCCAAACAGACAACTGGATTTTCAAAGATTTCGAAATCAGTACATACCATCTGCAAAGTCTTGTACATCATGGTAGTCTACTTGTCGCATGCTGCGGTCATTCTCCACAAGGTCGTTCTTTGTACCACACAAGTATATCTTGCAGTGCTTGGATGATATAACAGATGATATTAATTCTTCTCAAATCCGGACAAAAAGGTTCCTCACAGGACATTGAATAGCTTGTTCAACCATTGCTTTCCTATTCGCCCTCTATAATTATTGGGCAAAAAATTTCTCCCTTCCTTAAAGCTGCTTTAGATAGCTTTCCAGAGTGAATCTGTTTGCATTCAAATTTCCAACCAAATTTAGAACAACTGTATTGTATATGCTTAACCAACAAGCTGAATTTCATACCTCATCAAATGGTAGCAAAAAATAGTCTTTTCATGATTTACCAATCAAAGCAAGCTATCCGCCTTCTAAACATACATTCATACAATGTCAATGGTCAAGGTCCGGCTCATGCCTCCTGACATGTGTGTTTAAAACAACATTACTCCCAACCTTCAGATTCTAGTTCACGAATGCTGATTTTTTTTTTTTTTTTTTTTTTACCTCGTAGTCAAGCGTTATCGAAGGTGGCTTTATAAACAAAAATCAATATCTAAACCACACATGCTCATTCTAACACATGAAACCAGACACTTTATCCAGTGAAGTGACATTAATAATGATAAAAGCTGCTGACATATGGAAGATATTTTTCCCTTCGGTGCATGACATGGATGAGAACTACACCGCTCACTGAGCAGCTGGACCAATGTTGGCAGGACTGCTCAGTAGCTACTGTGTACCCCCAACACTTACAAGTAGAGGCAGAAAGGTATGGGACTTATTAATAAGTTCTTTAAAAGCCTTGTTGTGAGAAGTGCAGCTAGAAAAGCCTCACAAAGCCAAAATGGAAATAAGTGAATAGTTTAATATATAAAGCATCCAGCTATAAAATGCCTTTTGGAAAATGAGATAGGAAACCTTTGCATAAAGAAGGTTAACATTTGCCAAGAGCTACAAATAAGTGCAGCATGTTTTACATTTATACTGGATGGGGGCCACTGCTAAAACAGTACATTAGCATTGATTTAGGTGGGAATCAAAAAGGTGGCTATGGGTCCATTCAAGACAAGTGAAAAGAGGCATGATCGAAAATAAATACTTCTTCACAATTCTGTAGCTCCTTCACCCAAAACTTCACTCGCAGGAAGCTGCTGCTGTCAGTCAAATCTGAAGAGAAAAACATAGTAAACACCCCCATGTGCAATGACCGTTACTGTAGGCAAACGAGTAGGTAAGTGAGGCATAACTATCACAGAGGTGCTTTTTTTGTTTGTTTTTTTTTTTATACATCTGTGACAGATGAGCTCACTGATATTAACAACAACAACAAAAAAAATCAGACTTCACTGTTGGAATTTTCCAGCAGAGGTTAACTTCATTCACTTAAATTCTTAATGAGGATGGTAAGTTATGAGTCATCAGTTCCTTAAAAAGAGACTAAAAAACTGACAGAGTCAACCAGCTGGGACTGGAAATCTAACTACTTGTTCCACAGAAAATAGTGCTGAAGGCTACGTGTGTGCTTTTTTCAGAGAATTTCAATTTTATTTCAAACTTATTTCAGGCATTCAGGTTTCCACACCTTGATCAGAATACCAGATTTATTAAACAGAAAGTTAAAAACAGTTTGGTGGAAGTCCTGCCCTTGGGCCTGGGCAATATGGAGGTGCTGAGGAATCAGAGACTCCCCAGCAAAGCAGGGTTGGGCAATAGCCTCCCACTGCCCGCCCAGAAAGTGGGTCCAGGACTGATCGTGATGAGGAGGAGAAGGAGTTGGGTGCAGAACATTGAAACAGCAGTGAGGCTCATGTGTGGTGCTTTCATGCTGGGTCATAAACCATGGAAAATTTCCGGCAAGAACTTTTGCTGAAGCTGTCACTCGATAGAATGAAGCATTTATGATTACTTTTCAGCAAATTATAGGTTGAACTTGATCATAAGCCTGAACGTTGTCAGCTTCCTGACCTTCCATGGAGCAAAATGAGTGACAGACTTCCCAGCATGGACTAAAATAGAGAACTAGTGTCTGCTTGCGTTTAAAACTACCCTTGGACAGAGTGACTCATGATGCGTGAGAAAGGCTCAGTCTCAAAGTAATGTGGTTTATTCAGCAGTTTCATTCCTCCACAGAAGAGGCACTGATGAGAGACACACTACTACAATCTGGTACTGTTGGCTCTACACATTTTTTGACAATCACACTTGATATAAACACAACGGAGCAACTTAGGACTGCCCAAGGTTAAGGGTAAACCAGTTATGCAACCATATGAAAGCCCGCTGTGTAAAGCCCACCACTTGGTAGATCCCTTCCAAAAATGAGTACAACATTTCCAGAGGACAGACCTGCACTTACCGTAGCACACAATAGCAGCCTTGGCTCCCCTATAGTAGATTCTACTCATCGCTTCGTAACGCTCTGACCCAGCTGTGTCCTAAAAAGGAAAAAAGAGGGGGGGAAAAAAAAAACTGATCACATTTACTCAGCAGTACAAGGAATCAACTCACAACTGCTCCTAGGACCACATTTTAATTTATAGGTGGCATGTTGGAAGGAATTGCAGCACAAAATGAATCTAGTGACGTAATATAATTAGCTGTTACTGACTCCATTTGAGTTTCGGTCTTGGAAAAATAAAGAAAACGGCTCACGAAAGTGTAGCTTTTTTTTTCAACAATTGGTAAGGGCTGCACAGGACATTGTGAACATTGTTTTGCTCTCTTGTCTGCAGCAGAAAACCTATTACTTACCCATATTCCCAAAGTCACAACTTTGTCTCCAACCTGGACTTGTCTGGCAACAAATGCTGCTCCAATAGTCTGCAAGAAGGTTAGTCTTAGTCACCAAATGTCCATGATTACTCTGCATTCATGACATTACTTAAATTAACATTTCCAGCAACAATAATAGGCAGGGTTAACAGTTTTCTGGCTTAGGTATGGTGAGGAGACTTACTACAGCATGGCAGTAAAGCACCACAGAAACACAAAGATCGTCATCTATGTCATGCAATCTTAGTTCTGGCCAAATCTTACATTCTGATATGGTCCAACAAGGAAGCGATGATGTACAAATCTTTCAACAAGACTCGTCTTGCCGACACTCTCCTTTCCCAGCATGACCACCTTGGCATCAACGCGGTGCCCACTCATGGTGAGTGGAGTACAGTGGAGGTGGAGGGAAAGTGAGAGGAAAAGGAGAGTGAGAGGGACAAGGGTAGGAGAGCTGGATGTAGTGTCTTGGTGAAGTGGGACCCCCTTTTCAAAATGCTGTGCAAACAGAAGGCAAGAACATTGTCAGCTTGTAAATTGTAAATGTTCAATTCACCATTCAGTTGTTTTGGTACACTTCATTTACAAAAAGTGCTTGATTTTGTAAACATAAAGAAGAAACAAGACTGATGATAAAACTGGGTAATTGTAGTGTTCTTTACAACCGGAGATCAGTCAATCAGAACTGATTGTACTGAACAACGTAACATACATCTTTGAAAAGGTTGACAAAAAGCAAATTTCTTCAAGCAGTACTTCCAACATTTCAATAAAATGTAAATCACGTTCGATCCGCTACTGACAATTGTTTTAATCATTTTCATATGAAACATAGCGACACGATTCCTGCAATGAGAAAAATCTTTATGTTACCAAGGACACTTACACAATGACTTTAAATGGCAAGCTAACCCGGGCACTTTCTTCAGTTTCTAAAAAGAGTCTCTTGTTATATTCAAAACGGGTTAGCCACAGACGTTGTATCTCCATGTTAAATATACGAGCCAGGCAACTACCATCCTTCCACAACATTTCGCAACGTTAGCACCATTGCCAGCAACAATTACACTGATAGTGACACATTATTTTCTTAGAAGCCAATTGAAAGGCATCTATTTATCAAATATTGTGATTTGTAGGCAGCGATATATCACAAACTAATTTCAAGTGACACCACAAGAAAAAGATTGGGTGCGAGCGTGTGAATTAAAATGAGGCCTTTTTCATGGTTTCGTTATTTACAACCAAACGATAGCCAGCTAGCAGTTAAGTTCGGTAACTGGGATAGCAATTGAAAGCTAGCTAGTTAGCTGACCAATATCCCAACGACTGTAACAGAATACCATAGCTGAGACGTTGTATGAGAAAATAGTTATTAAACAGTTTCGGGTATAAATAAATGATTGCGATATCAAGAACACGATGCGTGAGCTCTATAACATTATGCTAATTTAACTGCTGTGGCTAACATATTTCGTGGTCCATTACAGCGTGTAAACGAGGACCCCTTCGCCCATGTTTACCGTCGGTAGGAAACAAAAAAGACATACACCCAAGTAAGCAGCTTTTTGTAAAAAACAGAAGCTAGCTTTTAGGTTAACAATGCTGTTGTCCAGTCAATTGCTATGGTTATCTAGATAGCGATCTTAGTAAGAATTAATGAGAATTAATCCCTTGGAGCTATTATGCTTGGTCATCGATATTGATTTTTAAGTTATATAATCATTATCGACTAGACATAGCATGCTCTCTCCGTTAACAAACGGGACACCAGCCTCTTACCTGAATAAAAATGGATAAATCTCCACATTGTGTTGACCCCGTTGTATCAGTGCAATATATAACATGCAAAATTCCGATGTATCTAAAACCTGGTGTAGGTCGAGAGCCAGTCTACGTTAGCCAGTCAACTTCTACCTTTCTCAATGTACAGTACAGCTTTGTTACAACATTTCGCTAGACATCACTGTGTGTTGGGAGCGCTCAGCACATCCCACAGGGTTCCAGCAAGTCTTATGAGAAACGGTAGGGGGGGCACATATTGAAGTCATAGCTAGTTATCATAAATCATTTGAATTAAAAAAAAAAAAACTGGACACTACATAATAACATTTCTAATACATTCATATGACTGGTAATAATTAGCTCACTAAACCGTGGAATTTTTTGCGATAGTTGACGTCAAGATATAATAGTTATTGAACTTCTGCGTTTTAGTTTGTTATCAGACCACAATTACTTGTCCAATGTAAAAGGCTCCCTCTAGTGGTGAAATATCGTTACAGCGATGGTCGCTCACGTTTATTGCGGCTGGCACTGGACCTTAAAAGAGGAAGGAGGTATTTTGCGAAAGATATTTAAGGACAATTACTCGACGTTTTAAAGAACTGAAACCTATATACACTTAATTATATGCGTGTATTTATAATAACACGAAATGTTCAGATCTCAATTTCCTGCCTTGAATGGCTAGAACTGAGGTTTTTACATACTTTAATCAATTTTGTGAGAAAAAAATTTCAGATTATACTAGGAAATTCCTGCTATTGCAAGAGAACATTGTTTACACATCATTGCACCATATATATTTGTATATGCGTCACATTAGCTCACGAGCAAATGCTTGTGTTTCTCTCGACTTGACCAGCCCAGTACCACTTAGTCGGTTAAACGACTTCAGAGCAAAGTTAACACAGTTCACTTTAAACTTGCCTGTGCACATGCAACACTTTTCTTCTCTCTTGCAAAATGACCAAACTAAAGCTATCCCGAGAGTGGCTGGTATTAAGATTAGTTCTCCACAGATTGCTCCTGGAATTGGTGTGGATGAACAACTGGGACTGGTCATATCTGTGGCCAAGACAGTCAAGACCGCACCTTGATCTAATGATGCATTAAGGGTTGAACTTTCTTTTGAATGAGATTATAATTTACTAATAAGATAACTATTTTACATTAAATACAAAGACAGTTCCTGGATCTGTATAATTATTGTGTAGTATAACTGAATAAATGAATTCATTTACAGCTCAGCAGGTATGTGATTGCCAGTCGAGTCTCTCCCCTTCCCTGTGATGTACTTTCAGATCAATGAATGGTGCTGTATAATCACAAAATAATTCATTGCAGTGTATTACAGATATTCATATATACAAATATTCAACAAAAATGTCATACACAACACCCATTCATTTGGGAAAAAACAGGAATTTTAAGTCGTTAAGACATTTTTTACAATTATTTTAAAACTTTGTATATATCAAGTTTTATTTCAGTGGAAAGCAGCGTTTACTGTATACTGAAAGGTTGTATTTTGTTTGCCTGGTGATCCTCAGCGAAGTTGTTGAGACATATGTACACATAGAATGGTCAGCATTTTCAAAAATTATGTACAGGTAAATTCATCATCGTTTCCATTTCATGGCCATCTGATTCACTCAGTGGAGTGAATCAGATGGCCAGTATTGATGTCTGATATAATAAATTCGATTTCTGAAGTTTTTCACTAAATAGAAGAAGTCTCGTCTATTTTGTGTGATGGTGTTAATGCTTTACTGACACGCTGAGCAGATTACTTTTTCCGTAAAAATTAAAATAGTTTAGGTTGTGTGGATGCAGTTTTAAGGTAAAGGAATTCAGTTATTCTCAACAAGCCGTAGCAACTTTGTGTTAATCTCGCCAGACTTGATAAAAAGCGACGTTGGACATTTAAAATACCTGTGACATGGCAAGACACATATTTAATATCATAAATAGGTTTAGTATTTATGTTTGCAAAAAATCAAATACATGTTTATTTTTATTTTACATCATCTGCGTGTCTATGTATTAGCTGAAAACTACACTTCCCATAAATCAAAAGCGACGTTCCGATTGGTTAATGCACAATGGAATGAACGTAGTTGGTTTCCGTGATTGGTGTTGATTTCCATTAGCTTTGCTAACACCGACCCCTCCCCTCCCGTTCACCATTCCATTAACAAAAATGGCTGAAGAGGAGGCCGCTCAAACTTCTTCTGGAATTCTGCAAGAAATTTATACTTCACCGTTGAATTTGAGTTTGTTGTGCCTTTGTCTGTTTTTGCTGTACAAAATAATCCGCGGAGATAAGCCTCCAGATGTAGGTGAGGTCGAAGAGCCATTACCAAAACTAAAGAAGAGAGATTTCACGATATCAGACCTGCAAGAGTACGATGGAGTGAGAAATCCAAGAATTCTTATGGCTGTCAATGGAAAAGTATTTGACGTGACACGAGGAAAAAAATTCTACGGTCCAGGTATAGTATTAATCACACATTTCCATCGTATATAGAGTTAACTATCCTGTGTTTGTTAAATTATGTAGCAACTTCGTTAACTTGCAAGCTGCGCATTTGAATTCCTTTATCGTTTAACTAAGTAGAGGAAGATAGCCGAAGTTGCCATCGACTTATTTACGTTGATCTTTTCAGCTCGTGTATTTAATCTTACTTTATCCGATCACGTTTTAATCAGCCTGAAGTACGTAACGTTAAGTAAATTAAAACGTTATATCCCCCTTCACCCAGTTCTTGTATTGTTTGCGTCTGAGGTCATATTTCACAACACCATTATTGCGTGCCAGTGAACAACCTATTGCCTAGTTGACTTTATACCTAACGACCAGTGTTTTAGCGAGACGTCATGCATGTGCTGCTAAAGTTGACATTGCACAACCACGGCAACATCCGTTGATGTTCACTGGTGGAATTCTGACCGGCTAACTAAAATTCCATCTGTGTAACTTCGAGGTTTTCCACAGCAACCAAGCCAGTTAAGGTGTATACTGAAATGGAATTCGGGGTCTATGGACTCATTCGCTAATAACAGATGATGATACAGCAAGCTCCGTCATATTTTTCAGCTAGCTGGGAAGCCAGTAGTTTTGGTTTACAGTTGTGATTGGTCAAGTCAGTCGGGTGTTTGCGGTAGAGAATAGTAAGCAGTAGTATGAGAAGAGCAGTCAATGGCCTTGACTCTGTTACATAGTCTGTGTCGCTAGGTAGCGAGCAAGTATTTTTTTTGCCTTGTCATTTAGCTGCTGGTTTTCATATGCTATAATAAATTAGCTGTGATTGCTCGATCTTGATAAGCTGTGAAAGGACAGCCTATCCTGCATGCGTTCTCAGATTGCAGCGGAAGGGAGCTCAGATTTAGTATAGTGATAATCAGGCCACTTCTGGCCACTCTTCCCCTACATTTGGTATTAACGTGGTCTTGCAGCTCTGTCTTGGTTAATGTAAGAGTGACAGATTTGTACACTATCTCCGTATGCATATTTTAATGTCCTTGAGTTCTGTACTGAAGTCCAAGTCCTATGTCCTTGAGAATAATGAACATTGGATCCCTCAGTCTTTTCGACACAAGTCGAGCTTTACATCACCCGCTCGCATATTATCATATACGTTTTAAATTGTGTTTTCCTAGGAGAGATCATTTACGGGTCTCCCTGGCCAAGACTATCATCTTAAAACCAAACACAGTAACAAGCAGTCTTGACAGTTACAAGAGACTGGCTCTTACAATCATTACATTACATTTTAGGAATTTAGCAGATGCTCTTATCCAGAGTGACTTACAACACAAAGTGAATTATGTCACGACGAGGGTGTTAAAGTGGTATAGGGGGTAAAAGTCTCATGTGCCAGAAGGGTTAGCATGGACTAAACCCCGTGGCTGACCTTGTTGTGGAGAAAGAAAACAATCAGAAAGGGTTTTAAGATCATCAGTTTTAAACATTCTTGCAACATTGCACTGTATTTAAAGGATGTTTTTCCAAGTTCAAAGCATGGAGGAGGTATTTTTGAAAAATTACATTGAGATTGAGCGCACGTTGTAATTGCTACTGTTCTAAGGCAAATTAGCACAGAGGCAGGGTGGAAAAACTAAGAACTCACTGAAGAGTTGACTGCCAGCTGCAGGTGTGACAAAGATTCAGTAAGATGTTCCTGTTGAAAAACAAACGCGCATCAGCCCCACCTGTGTTTCTTTCAGAGGGTCCGTATGGGGTGTTTGCTGGCAGGGATGCGTCCAGAGGCTTGGCCACATTCTGTCTGGAGAAAGAAGCCCTGAAGGACACCCATGATGACCTGTCTGACCTCAACGCCATGCAGCAGGAAAGTCTGAGCGAGTGGGAGACTCAGTTCACCCGTAAGTTATGGAGCTTTCCTCTGGGAAGGGCTGCTGGATTTGAAGTGCCCACACTGCTATTACATCACTGCTGGAGAATGCTGTCCTAGTTCTTGCAAGCTTGTAGCCACAGAAAAAAAAAATTAATAAAATAAAATAAAGTTGTATGGGCTATTCGAGTTCTGGCAGATAATCATCCACACTTTCACTGCAGTTATATTGACCTAAATCTAAACACTGAACAGTAAACAGTCAACATATGTGTTCCCTTCTGAAGATTGTCATATGTTTTACACTACCTGTTTCTCATCTCTAATTATAGAGGTACATGGTCCTGTGACATTTCTTCTTCAAAGATTCCTGTCTTGTCATGTGCAGGTCCAAATAACCTTTGAAATAAAGAGATATGCTTTATCTGCTTCTGTTGAGTGAATTCCAACACATTAAAGAGACAATATCTTGTCCATGTTTTAGTTGCACTTATCTGAAAGCAGAGCAGCAGGATATCCAAACTAATTTTAGACATGTATGAAGATTTGAATTCAACTTTTCAGTTTGCAACTATTAAATTAAAACACTAGTTTCTGCAGCTCAGTGTATCTATTTTAACTTTAAATTAGTTAATTAAAAAACATAGTTAATTGATTGTTAGGAGAATAGAATCATAGCTTGTCAATAGAATCAGTCTTGTTAATGTTCTAGAATCTAGATAATTGCATACCAGAGAGTTAAATTCAAACCTGTTAATCCTAATATGGAGGGTTTGGAGACACCTGGTGGTCAGTTTGCGTATTACCAGGTTGACAAATCCAATACATAGAGCCCTGGTTAAGAATGGTATTGAGATGTCCAATAAAGGATTGGTTAGTCCTTAATTTTCTGTGCGGATGGTAACAGCAGCCCCCCATGTTTTAAAAAAAAAAAAAAAAAAAAAAACACAATGTCCGCACTAGGTATGGATCAAAGGCAGGAGGGTCCAGACTGTTTAACCTGAGCCCAGCTGGGGTCTGGTCATAAACCTGATCTGTTTTTGGTCACAGCAGTGCACAGCTATTTCATAAGGAGTAATGAATGTTGTCTGGCTTTTCTACAGAGAAGTATGATTATGTGGGCAAACTGCTGAGACCTGGGGAGGAGCCCACAGAGTACACAGACGACGAGGAGGTCAAGGAGAAAAAGACGAATTAGGCCAGACCAGAGTGCACACAGTGGAAGAGAGAGAAAAGAGCAGAGGCCTTCATTATTTGCATTTAGATTAATCAATAATGTTCCATTTTGCTGCCATTGCACACAATTCTGAATCACATTCTGTTTTTGTATTATCCATTATGTCTGCATCATCCCATTGTCATTCAGCCTAATTTTTCTTTTGATTTTCCAAACGTTGTCGATGGGTAGATTTTAGATTGTGTGGAGTGCGTATTTGCTGTATTTTGTGTTTCTTTGTCAACGCTGCATTTACCAGAAATGCTATGCCATTCATAGTGTGTAGGTTATGATGTGTTTTTGAGTGGTACAGTATTGATTTGGGAACATCACTTTTTTTTTTTTTTTTTTTTATAATATGTTGTTTTTGGCCCATTTGTTCAATTCTTCAAAGTAGTAGTTCCTACTAGATGAAAATCACTCAAAATCATAGCGTTAATAAAGCACTGAAGAAGTTGTCAGAATGGGAACACAAATTCCAGTTGGTCAGAACTTAACATTCCATTAAAACGTGATTAGCATGTTTTTGATGAGCATTTTGGTCCTAGCACCAGGGTTGCTCCATTCAGAATTCCATTATTATCTACTTGAGAGAAATGTTTAAGTAAAAATTGAAGAAAAAAACCCACCAAAACCATACTTTTTCTCCTGACTCAAAATTACTGACCAGTGGAATTTCTCAACATTCTTTATATTAATGCAAATTCCATTATGCACAAGGTTTGCATTTTATTGATTCCTCAGGAACTTGCTTCTCTGGTTATCCTTACACACAAGTCAGTCAAGGTTTGCAAGAGTTTTCCTCTTGTTTTCTTATGTTGTAATTTCTCATCACATAGGGATTCAGTTAAAGGGAAGTGACTACTATTTTGTTATAGGTTGGCACTTGCAAAATAATCAAAGTGGGAAACCTTAAAGCTCCTTGTCATCTCATCAGGCTTTTGAAATTAAAAAGGTTGGTTAATGATTGTTAAATTTAAATATATGTTTCTCTGATCAGAGGAGTCCTTTGTTGAGATCTTGGCTGTGCCTCCATTTGGTTGGTGTTAAAAAATGTTCAGTGTTTTTGGATTCTCACCCCTGTAGATTTTGAATGAAGCTTTAATTCACACTTTGTTGCTGCTGTACTGCGTGTTTCATTGCTATATGAGAGGTCATGCTCAATCAGTCTTTAAAATGTCATGATGATGATGATAAACCAACTTTAAAATAAAGATTTCTTTTACGAATGAAAATGTCAGAAAAGGATTTAAACTAACCTATCGCAGATATAACTAGTTTCCAGCACTTCAAGCACAATTCACTGTATTGTCATTGGGAATATAGAGAGAGTTTACTACTTCTTCAGCATAGCCTAAAATAGTATTTTAGCTTCAAAAAAGGCAGCAAAGAAAAATTTCAGTTTTTTCCTCATGAGGGTTTTAACTACCCAATTTAGATAATTTAATTTCCTTGTTAAATTAGACCACATGTCTCAAATCTAAATGTGTAGAGCTGCTCACTTTGGTTATGTTTTACCATTTCAGTCACATAGAATATAGATTGTTCTGTCTCTTACACCCAAATGCTGCCTAAACACCAAGGCTGCCCTCACCTCCCCAAAATGGTAACCATTGTAACCACTAGTTTGACAGATGTTAACGATTAACCAAATACATGGATGTTCATTAACATCCATGGTTTATTTCAATTTTCTTTGTTCTGCCAGGTTCACCTTCACATTATGAGGACTACTCTGTTTTGGTAGTGTATTTATGTGATAAGATTTGAACTGAAATCTGTAAAAATCATAAAGCATACATTTTGCTAAGGTTATGAAAATATGTCCTTTTTAAGATGGTATTGCAAATCTCTTTCTGCCGTAGATTTCCACCAAATCCCTGTGGTGACTCAGCAGTTCTATTTAGTACATCCCTCTAAAAGTACACTGCTACTGAGTAAAATGGTAACTGTAAAGAACACAATAAATCAGAAATCACTTGCCTTGAAAATAAACCTGCAACTGATACATTTTATCAGGTTATCTGCTCCCTGACAATATGGTGGTGTTTTAATGGTGTCTCAAAATGGTGGCTGTTAACATCTGCATTAACATTTGCAGTTGAACTTCCATGTGTATCTAAACTTTGAATTAAAACTACCTTTACAAACATGGGTTAAATATGTGTATGTTTCACTTTACATTTGTTGGAGATATCAAATATGTATCTGAAATGGAAATGACAAACATTTAACTGCCAACTTAAACAATAAGCATATGCATCCGTGTGTAAATGTACGAGTCTTTGCAGCCAAATGTAAGAATGAAAAATGTCAGAATTAACAGATACACTCACCTTGCTATGTACATATGTCATCCAATGATTGTTTCATGAAATCATTTTGACATTAGATTGAGCTTCTCTCCGATAATGAACAATATATTCACTTCTGGCTATTTTAATAGAAAATGTCCCTGAGTGTTGGAAAGGTTTGAAATCCTTTATATGTAGATGTGTATAATACAATGACTGCTTTGTGTATATCCATGTGATTAACTTTGTTTTTCTTTGTGACATAAATTTGCAGTGAGAAAGATATGTACCTTCAGATAGAATATCAGAAAAATAACTGAAGTGTAAAGGACAATAGTTATGTATTTTAAGTGTGAGTTGGTTGAGGCAAATTGCAAAATGTCTACATGAAGGTAATCTCTGCAGATTCCTACTGGCCATGTTTCATACTACTTGTGTCTGATTATGAAGGTATTCAGGTATCACACAGTCCATCCTTTGAATGCAGTGTTTGTAGTAAAAGTAAGTTCCAGAAATCTGTTGTGGAGTAATGCCTTGGTATATTTTAGAATATGATAATGTTATCAGATATCTAAATAATAGAGGTAGGTTACACCTTACATTTTGATTACATTTGGTTAGAAATGTGTGACTTACACTTGAATAGTCAGACACTACAGATTACTTTTGGCTTAGAAATGTAATAATCAAGGTTTTTCACATAGCAAATGAAATGAAAAGTTGTTCACATTCTCTGAAAATAAACATTTGCTAGAACCAGTCTGCCTACCAAATTAATGAAATAACATTTGTGATAACATTTTAAACACTGACCTGTATGTTACATAGATTTTCCACAAGCACTGCTAGCTAAAATGTTTATTCTAAGTGCTTCATTTTAAAATAATGCTTTAAACTGTAGTTAATACATTTAACTGTGCACTGTATTTGAAGAGAGTAATGCTTCATGAGTCATTTTGCTGTTTTGTCATTTTAGTGCTGGATAGTATGTTTATTTATTTATTTTTCATAATTTAGAGTTGGTTGGTTGATTCCTGTGCCAGAACCTGTTGTGTCAGGCTTTTGATATTAGTGGCATTGAGGGAATGCAAGCAGATATCTGGATAGAGAAGCAGATTACACCTTAAGTCATGATTACACATGTTTACAAATGTGTAACTTTTCAACAATTCAGTCTGTTGGCATTCTGATTTCTCAACAGTGCTTTTCATTTCAGTTGTGATTGTGAATTACCAACAATTTCACATAAATTGGTGAGTCCACTGTTGAAATAGAGATTTTTACTTAGTGTATATATATATATATATATATATATATATATATATATATATATATATATATATATATATATATACACACACTTAAACAGAAAAGGTTTAAATGGTTAGAATCTCCATATCAGTATTAACAATGAAATATTGATGAAATAGTCTGATCATAATGTATATGTAGTATATAACATATGCACTCTATATTCAGTATATTATTTCCGTTTCAAATACCTTTGGTTCATTAACTATCACACCTTGCCTTATAAAATTGGAGTTGTGAAACGGTTTTCCTAATTTGAGCATAATGCACTTGACAAAAGGATGTGTCAGAAGTGGGATTCGAACCCACGCCTCCATTCGGAGACCAGAATACCCGTGTTTGACGGAAGGCTTTGTACCTTGAGTCTGGCGCCTTAGACCACTCGGCCATCCTGACACGATTAAAAACATGGGGAGTCAGCTCGGTCATATACATTACTACGTAATATTTAAAAACCCATCGATAAAAGAGTAAAGTCACTGATTACAAAATAAGTTTAAACTGCAATTAACTACCGCTTTTTTTTTTTTTTTCCAAAAATTGCACACCGTTTGATTCAGAAGCAAACCCTAAGTCACGGACTCCACTACCCAGACATCAATACCACGCATCCATTAGTTTTATACTGTTGGAGTTTAAAACTATTATGGTATTAATATGGAGCAGTAATATAATTCGTTGTTGACATTAAAATGCATATGCCTTTGAATGTGTATTTAATTATTATTTTTGTGAAAGGATGTGTATGAACAAGGGTTCATGCGACAATTGTTTCCGGTATAGCGGCCATTTTGTTTTTGCTCCTTCAAGGGTATCCATTGCGATCGGAGATCACAGCCACATTAAGGGAAGCAAATATGTTCCGTTTCGCCAAGGCAGCAGTGAACATCACCGGTAAATTGAGTATTATAAACCGCAGCTAGCTGTTGTAGGTAATTTAGCAAATCGATATGTAAGACCTGTGTAACAGACTGTGAAACTGAAAAATGCACGCTGATGCCAAGGTTTCCTTCCTTGATTGACTAAAGCTAGCTTACACTAGCAGTTGCCACCAGATCTCTAGTAAGGTTACGTTAGGTCGCTGCAATTAGGTATGTTTTTCAGAATGTTCATTTGCAGTGTCTTACAAATTTGATCAATATATGATTTTTGTCATTGTTGTATTTGAAATTGTAATAGTTAGATAACTAAGTGGCCGTCCTTTCTTTCTCAGCAGCGGGTTAATGATATTGGTGTAACCATGATGACTTCGCCACAAATGCTTCAACTCTCGTCCATTGTACTAAGCTAGTTAGCTAGCACTCTAGATACTCATTAGAGAAATAAAATTCATAGGTCAATTACCCCTCTCGTGTATTATGTCTAATCGTTTTTATATCTAGCGAAAACACAAATGAACCATGATACGGTTGTTGTGTCAGTTATGTTGACATTAATTTTCCCTTTCAATTTCAACTTCAGCTCAAGGTGCCCGCCAGGTTGGAGTGCGACATGGGTCTCACAGCGCTGCTCCCAACTTCCATGAAAAGTATGGGAACCTATTGATGGTCTCTGGAGCCGGGTTCTGCGTCGCCGTCTGGGCATATGTAAGACTGTTTTTTTCTCGTTCTGCGTTGAATTATGGTTGTATGTCTGTAATACATTTTAAAAGTGTCCTCTCGACACCATGCAGTCTCTTGAGTTCGTATCGATAACTTGTGAAATCAAGCCAGATCATCGAAGTGTCAGATAATCACAAATCTGAACCAACATGTCGGAGGTGTTTGGACATTGACAGTAACAACTAGGAAATGCCTCATGGCACAGTATTAAAACTGAAATTTTGGCGTCCCGTGATTGACGCAGATTGCTGTGGTTGGAAGTAGGTCTTGGCCCACAGTAGAGTAGGAAAGTGCCTTTGGGGAAGCGTGAACAGAATGTTGAAAATGAGCCTCGCAATTAACGATCTGGATGTGTATTGTAAAAATTGATTTCTGCTTATATCTAGCCTCGGTATTAAAACATCAGACGTACAGAGAGCAATGTATATGACACTGTATAAATGCAATAGATGCTCTTATGAAGAGAAACTGACAATGTTGAAAAAATCCAAGTGTTTTCCCCAGATCACAAAAGGAGCAATAGTGCCACATCTGACCACCAACATTCACAGACCACTGAATGCATGACACCACTTCAAGTTCAAGAATGCTAAACGCTATATCACTAAACATCCATGATCAATCATTACCGATGATGCACTGGCAGTGTGTATACCTGCTGAGACCATTTCCTTCTGTTTGTATTTGCTGTTCTAAGATTTTGGGACCATTCAGGGTGTTCCTGCTTTTGGTGTAGGTAAGGCAGTTGTGCTCGCAAATGACCATTGGGATACTGGAACATTTAACAAGGCTACGTATGGCTGGCGGTTGGGTCCTTGCACATGCCTCATTGCAAAAAGATATTTTCATGTAGTGACAAAAAGTCTGGGTCATGTAGATGATAGGCTCTCAAACTTTTTCCTGTGGGTCAGCAACAGGGAATTGTGGTGTAATGTCACCAGTGTGGTTGGAGCTGCTCCTTGTCGGTATCCGACTGATTTGAACCTCTTATTTTGTGTTGTAATGATCATTACATTTTGTTCGGTTGAAAGAAGTCACCTGATTGCAGCTCCATTAATTTTTGCTGTCATGATATGTCCTTGATCTATTACGGGCTATTAACTACTCGTAGTGAGTCCCCATGACGAGGTTTGAGAATCCTTGATGTAGGCATTGGGAAGATATTCATTTGTAGATTATAGGGTTGGGTTTGACATGAAAACAAACAAGTGATCGATCAAAATTCATTATAACTTATATATTACTTTATATCATGTTTACTATATTACATAGTGTCCATTATAACCTTGGCTTAAGAGAGCTGATTTTACTGGACATTTTGCAGAGGTGTGATGGTAGAAGGAGAACTTTTACATCACTTCTTTGATTCACCTTACTTCAACAACTCTTGAACTATTGTTAGAACGAGGAGGATGGTATAATACTTCAAAGAATCAATATCTATCAGATTTGTGCATTCAGAATGTCTTGACGTGTTCTCTTGTGTTTCTGTTAAACTTCAAAAAAAAAAAAAAAAAAATCTGGGGTTTAAGGTTCACTGTGTTTGTGCACTCCATTACAGGTATTGACACAAACTGGTATCACCTGGAATATGTCACCTGTGGGAAAAGTCACCCCGAGGCCATGGAAGGGTGTGGGAGGAGAAGAGGAGGAGGAATGAAGACCACTGCTCTCCTGAGTGGGGGGGAAAAAGATCAAATCCTTCTATGATGAAAATAAAACCTACTGAACTTTTCCACTTTGTTGTTGGTGGAGACTCACATTTTCAAACTGTCCGGTTCTCCTATGTATTGTTGTCATATTGATATAATATATGCAATAAATGAATGTTTAAACTGGACCAAACTTTGACTAAACTGTACATTCAAAGTCTGTACATAAGAAATTTGACCTTAATAGAAAATATTGTATCCTTTTTACTGCTTAGAGGCCTCGCTACTGCTCTGCAGTCCAAGGTTACTGCACAAGTTGTGTTTCTTTTGGGCTTAAATAAGGAAGGTGGAGAGCACCTCTTTAGATAAGTGTGTCCAAGCTTGATTCTGTTGAGTGAAAGACCTATTTAGCATGATTGCAGTTAAGTATATATTAAACTCCCTCCTGACATACAAGAGAAGCTGAAGATAAGACAATACTGGCACATCAGTATTGCTGCTGTCACGGTATAAATGTTCATAGTTTTGTGTTTTTTTCTTAGCAAACCAAACTTCAACATTAACAAAGATATCGCTACAAAGGAAAATGTAATACCTGCTACATAACCACACATCTCAATGACCACATTTTTAATGTGGCAATCTGATTAAATGTTTGCAGGAATTTCTAATCTTTCTCCTCCCAACCTTATTCACTTGCTTGCAAAATCAACACTCTTTGACAATAGATCACATGCTAAATTCCAGCATGGGTTTTCCTGCTGGGTAGAGGTCATTACAGTGTTTGGTTACCTTTGCAAAAATTCTTCCTATACCACAGCAATCTCCCAAATAGCATGATTTTAGAATGCTACAGAAACGAGTGATGTGTGGAAAGGATGCATGCCATGGAAACTTCCACTCTTTACCTAGGGGTTAAGTGTGATGGAACTGAATAGAACATGGCTCTATAATTTCTGACCTGACACATTTTTACAATCCTTATACTTTGAATTTTACAAAAATGTTTTTGTGAACTGAAAGATTGAGGTCATTTAGAAAATAGTTTGGGGGATCCAAGTTACTTTTTTCATCCTTCTGAATCATAAAAATGTATTCAGGTGGAACTCAAATGGTAACTAAAGCAGGACGACAAAATATTTGTGAAATCAACGCAGACGTACTTAAGGCACTGAAAAAATTGCACAGCTCAACAACCTGATAACAGGAAAAAATATTAACGACTGCTGACTTGCATATCCGATAGATGGTAGTGTTGTCTTCTGGTGCATGACTTCGCTTTTCCTCTTTTGGTTGCCATAAAGAACGTGCAGTCCTGCTGCAAGGAGGCTGTGCCTCCCAGTCGCTTGATTGACATCTTCGTCTACTAATCTGGTTGAACCTTTTCACAATAAAAACTACATAATATTTAACATGCGCAAGGACACAAGCAGTAACTGAGTAGATTGAATACATTTCAATTACGCTGTCATAAAAACAGCTGAAGTGGTTTCCATACTTTCCGGAATAGTAAAAAGCAAGCTGTATCAGTATCATGTGGTGACGGACAATTACAAAATATAATCAGTATAGCCTTCTAGTTATTCACTTCAAACATGTTTAGATACTTTTAGACAGGCCAAGTCAATTTTCCTCTTGGTGTTTTGACAATCATTGTATTAACATGCACCTGTCGCTGTGCTTTTTCCTGCAAACTGCTCAAGAGACTGCTGTATGAAGTGGTCTTCGAAATCGTGCAAAACGTGATTCGACTCGATCTTACATTCGTCACTGTGTACGTCATTTTTCAAGGTTACATTTTTAATTAGTCGAATTACTGTTACAGGCACCATAATAATCCTATGGTGGTGCTTGTCGTCCCTTTCCCGTACAGAATTTCGATCAATCAATGAAGAAGGGGCGTGGATGAGCCCGCCCAGCAGAGCTGCCTCTTCCATGCGCTAAGGTCATTCACATTCGGGACCTGCCCAGCAAGCGAGGCGTACGAACACGAGAACACAGCAAAGCAATTACAAAAAAAGCATCCAAAATGTCTCTGTCTAACAAACTCACCTTGGATAAGGTGAACGTGAAGGACAAGCGTGTCATCATGAGGTAAGAGTCATTGTTTCAGTAAACCGTTGGCTAGGTGAGCTAGTCTGAGGAGGCAATACGTGTACAGATAACATGACCATCTTTGATTCTGGTCGGATAAACCATTCAGTGGTACTGTACACATCAATCTGTACACTCCACCCATTAAAGATTGATTTAAGTTCAATGCAGTGATGCTACTTTTTAATGTTTCCTTGTGTGTATAGATTGAAACATGGTTACAGAAATACAGGAAGTGGATCCATTACGTACAGTTCGCTACGCCACACACGTTTTTAATCCATTTAGCGGCGCCCACTTTGCAAAACTGATGCATAGATCTTGCCGTAAACACTACGGTTTTCTTAGTTGAGGTAAAAATGGTAATGTTCTGTACATATAATTATTAAGTGTGCTTTTACATCATTCATATTTGTCCTTCCAGTGCATTGAAGTCACCGGTTTAAGAGAACAAGCATTGATCAACAGTTTGAATGTCACATAGCTACCCATTCAGTTTCCATGGCAGCACCATTCTGCCAAATTGTAATGATGAGTATTTACAATTTTATGCAGCAGCATATCAAGACACTTTCCTTAAAACTGTAAAGAAGCCAAGTTCTCAGTAATGAACTAATATGCATTTGAATCCACAATAAAATAGTCAATTATTTGTATTATCAGACACCTCCTAATATAAGGTAGTGCTAGTACATTATCAAAATGATGGTATCTTCCTGTTTTACCTAGTTTGTGTGGATCCTATTTGCTGGTCTCCTGGTGCTTCGTTGAAATGAAAAATGATACCCTCTTTTTAAATGTCAGACACACTTAGATTAGTTCATGTTATATTCTGCACTGAGCTGCACTAGCATGCTCCCATTCCCTGATGCAGAACCATATAACCCAGCCCTAACTCTACAAAAACAGATGATTAAGAATTAAAAAACTAAAATGGGGACTCAGCATCTCCTCTCTCCTCTTTTGTATAATAAAGTGAGCAATGACACTTAAACAAATAATTAAATTAAAATTGATAGTTAAAATAGTGTGAGCTAACCTGGTATTTTTTTTACATCTTAGAACTAGATCCTCTTCTTAAAATATGTACAGGTACAGGTCGCCAGCATCTTTAGAAACGTGGGTAGACCATGGAGGGTGCTATAGAGATGGCTATAGTTGAGATAGCATGATGTCAGCATGAAAACCAAGGCCTGTGCAGGTTACCTGCAAAGCCTGTTTACCTCCACAGTACTATAGAGCAGCCATGTTAAGGTCTTGTTTCATAGGGATTGAATTCTCACTGTGCCACCTTAATTATTTTATACCTTTTATGAAGGACCCATGCATCTGGATTGTTGTGTGTCAAAACAAATGATTTTGCTGGTATTGAAAGTAGCTTTATTTAAGGTGGAGTGCCTTATTTGCTATTGCACCTGGTGCAGTGCAGTCCTTTGGGGAATATCTGAACTGCTTGTTCATGCGGTCTTTGTGTTCCAAAGCGTTAGACATTGCGGCCACTCCCCCCCTGCTAGGGAATGTTTTGTTCCCCGAAAGCCTCTGCTGATCACCCTATTATGACAAAGTGCGGGCATCTGTGTATGTGCAGCAAGATGCATGTGCAACATTGGTGACTTTGTATGGTTGCACAGAATGATGTTTCCTCTCACCCTATGGATTCTTCCGCCTGACTGCATCAAATGGACCAGAGCAGACTGAGAGAGGAGGAGGATAGGAATTACGTAATAGTGAGGGGGAGAAAGTGGAGGGGAGGCACTGTGTGAACGCATGTGAAGAGAACGCACACGTTTGTGTAGGCGTGTCTGCGTGACAGCGCATGTGCGTGTGAGGGGGACACCATGCACTGAACATTTTCCTCCTGGGGGGATTACTGTTGGAATCTTCTCAGAGAAGAGTGACCTCTTATCCAGCCTGTCAATCAATAACAATTCCAGTTGGATAATGGGGAGGGCTCCATGGCTCAGAATCCTATTGGTTTATGTTAGGGGGGAAAAACAAGCCAACAATGCATGTTTTTATCAGCCGTGTTGTCATATTACATGTATTTCTTCCAGTGTTTGCTAAGAAAGTTTTTTGTATACACTTCAATGTGCCACTTCATTTTGTATTGTTTTTTTATCCTGGACTGTCATTATTCTGGGTTTTATTAAGCATGTGAACACTGACTTATATTTATTTTGCGATAAAAATGTACACATGATCACATGTATTTTTTGGAAATTTAACATATAGGGTGAAGGGCAGTAGTATAAGCATACAAGTGAGAAACTTAAGTGTAAAAAAAAAAAAAAGGACAAAAGATGCTGTAATACAGGTCTATATAAATGTAATTAGAGCCCATTTTAATTTAACTACTAATAGTAAAATGTAAGTTTACCACCTTTTATTCAGACTGAGTGAAAATATTTCATTTGGTTGCTCAGTGTGAATCATATCGGTGTACTTCCCTTTAGTCATACAACAGGAAAACGTTAGTTACTGCATTACTGTTTCAAAACTTCCTTTATTTTGGTTCTTAGTCACAGACACTTTGGCGCTCTTGAGAGTCCACATTCAGCAAAGAAACCTAGTCACCTAGATACCAAGTCTTTGATACGCAGCACTAGTGATGTGTCTTTCCACCATCTCATTCAGAAATTAGTCTTGCCTTTCTGTGGTGAGGGAAAGTTTCAGTCAGTGTTGTGCGATGTCTGTCTTCACATTTTGTGCCTTAGTTAATGGAAAATTACCATACAATATAATTTCTGTTTTACCAATATATTAATTTTTATTCTTGTATTGCACCATTCACAAGCAAATGAACAGGATTTGTACTTTGCTGTTACAAGGTTTGCCACACACAATAAATATGTCTTTAAGAAGTGAATGAATAAATCTTTTGTTTCTTGCAGAGTTGACTTCAACGTGCCCATGAAAGACAAGCACATCACTAACAACCAGAGGTAAGACAGTGTGGAAGCCCTTGAACAGATATGTTTAGCATTTACTCTACTGTACTGTATGGATATTTTTAGGTCCTGGCAATGACTGCAGACACTAGATAGCGCATACACTCTGTTGAATTATGTAATTGATCTATGTGGGTTCATGATCTATTCTAAACAGGCATTTTGTAGCAGGAGTGGTAGGAAGTAGGCTGTTGAGGATAAATATGAGCAACCTTTCTGCTTAGAACAATTAAGTGGGAAAAGTTTAGAAGTTTAAGACAGTGTTTTCCTGTTTTGTTTAAAATATGGTTAAAAGTGGACAGTTTACAAGTTTTATACATTTTTAAGATGCACTTACACAGTGGTATCTGAGTCATCCCAATTTACAGTGCAGCACTACATTGGAATGTACTACCATTCCAGAGAGGATATGTGCCTGTTGACGTAGTGGTCATGTAATAGTTGTTTTGCCAGTGTTGGCACTTGTGTTACAGTTAAGGTGGACATTTGTGTTTCAGAATCAAGGCAGCAGTCCCCACCATCAAGCACTGTTTAGATCATGGGGCCAAGTCTGTGGTACTCATGAGCCACCTGGGACGTCCTGATGGAAACCCCATGCCTGACAAGTACTCTCTCGAGCCTGTGGCCGCTGAGCTCAAGACCCTGTTGGGCAAGTGAGTGAATGCCACCAAGTGTGGGATCCTGATCATAGAATTTAAGTGTATGCCCATAATCCAAAGCAATGTCTTACATGTGTCACTGGAAAGAACAGAAATTTCACAGTGGAACACTAACTGCAAAAAGCAGTTAGATGCTTGTGGATACAATATATATTGTTCTATGAATGTATCAAGCACACACACTGACTTTAAAGGTAGAGCTTTAAAGGTAACATCTCTGGCCTAGAATATTTTCCTGATTCTGAGAATCTTAAACAAAAAAGGGTTAAAATCTGAAACCACCTGGTTACAAGTTAAATTTCTCAGGCACTACAATGCTTAAGTTAATCCTGTGTTGGGTGGTTGTTCTCTTTGATGTTGCCGGCAGATGGCATAGCTTGGATGGATTTAGATTTTTAACTCATCAATATCTGTGTGTTTATGTCTGTGTTACTATGTCTGTATATATGTGTGCCTCTGTGTTATGCGTGTGTGCATGTGTGTTTGAACATGTTTGTGTGCATAATTGCAGGGAGGTGATGTTCCTGAAGGACTGTGTGGGCCCTGAGGTGGAGAAGGCCTGTGCCAGCCCCGCCTCTGGCTCGGTCATCCTGCTGGAGAACCTGCGCTTCCATGTGGCTGAGGAGGGCAAGGGCAAGGACGCCTCTGGCAACAAGGTGAGCCCCTTAACAGCAGCACTGACCCTTCGGAAAGTGGCTGTGCTCCTTGACATTTCCGTGAAGGGCACCGGGACGGCCCAGTCTGTCCGTGTTGCTTTTCTCGTCCTCTGAGCCCTGGATGGTATGCAGCACTTGGAAGGTCTGAGGGACATGCTGGGGGAGGTGAGGGGAACGGGGCAGCTGCGGGCAGCAGTACAGTACTGTGACCTTTGCGAGGACTTGCAAGCAAAGATCCCTCGATGGTCGGGTGGCAGTGTGGCTTAGTTGAGCCAGTTGCAAGTCCACACTTGGTATTTAAGTGGGGAAATTGCAGCCCAGTTTTGACCTTTGGCCCCTCAAGTTGGTGTCATGATCTTTATCTAGTAAAGTGCAGGTGCAACTTGATCCAGAAAAGACTGATAGCCTGACACGCACTTTTAGGTTCAGCGCCTCATTGGTCACGGGATTGGGAGTGTGGTTTATGTATTTTGTCAATCTTTAAATATATGTGTGCCTCGTTGTGGTTCTGATAAGATTCTTTGCTGTTCAATAAGTTATGAATCATTCATTCCTTTAAAAAATAAATTCTTAATTGTCAGAAGCAGCATGGGGAGGAGACTGAATTGTTATAGAATGCAAGTGTTAGAGAATCAAACCCAGTGGATTTTGAGAACAGTATTTGGATTTTGTAGCAATTGTGGTGTGGACTGCCTGTAATAGTGTAACAGTAGCACTGCTGCCAAATGCATTGCTGTCATTTTAATCCAGTAAACGTGCTTTCCTTTTCCCCCCTCAGACCAAAGCTACCCAGGAGCAGATTGACTCTTTCAGGGCTTCTCTGTCCAAGCTGGGTGACATCTACGTCAATGATGCCTTTGGAACTGCACACAGAGCTCACAGGTATATCACAGGGGTCACCTGTGGCTGGAACCATCACAGCTATGCCTCTGCTCACTTTTGGCTCAGTTAATGAATCACAATAACTTACAGTACTCCGAGCTGAATGTACAAGAAAATGATTCAGTCTCACAGTAACTCTAGGGCTGCGGTCAGATAGTCTTTTTGCCATTCACAGATACTTTTTGCCGATATGTACAGTAGTAGATTTGTAGGCCTAACATGTTATGCCTGTCTTGCATAAATTTAACAATTATTTTCATACAATCATACTAATTTGGGTTCATGTCAATAAATATGAATGGATAGGAGAGTGAGCATGAGCAACCATTCTCAATGTGACAACCATTTTGTATGTCTTTTGAGACTGGTAGCCTATATTCCTTTTTATTTCAATTCCAACCTTGGAATGAAGTAATATTTTTCACCAGGTTGTCCACATTTATATAGTCTGCATGAAACAACATGGTAAGAACACATGCTGTGAAGTGTCTGAGGTGCACTTTCAGTAGTCCGTCTTCAGAACATTGTAGTTTCACCACGGCAGACCCACATCAATAACATCCGCCGTCACATACTTATGTAGCCTAGTATAAGTGCAGTCAGGTTCTCTTAGCACCATGGGTTGTCTTTGAATTCTATGAATTCTCCTTCACATATTCTCATCAGGAAAAGGCATAGGACATAATTTTTTTGACTATTCGACCGCAGCTTTGAACAAACCATGCAGTACAGTTTACTGCATTTTGCAATGCTCTCATTCAGAGTTACTTATATGGCCTGTATTTCTACACAGCACCCATTGTTTATACATATGGATATGTGCTGAAAGTAAAGTACTCTACTCGAGTCCAATTCCAGTGCCTGACCTTGGAAGTGAACCTATTTCCTCTTGAGTTACAAGCCCAGCACCCTAAATTTTACACTACAGTGCCACCCACAGGCATGGAAAGAACCAATGTGAAAAAACCAGTGACCCAATTTTTTTTTTTTCAGCTGTGAGATACTATTTGGTTTTTACTTATGCCTGTTCCATAGTTCCATCTGTAATGACATTACTGTCATGTATTTCTGACTTTCTTTGCCTCTCTCTCTTTTTGCTCTTTCTTTACTTCAATAAGCTCCATGGTTGGAGTGCACCTACCCCAGAAGGCTGCAGGCTTCCTGATGAAGAAGGAGCTGGATTACTTTGCCATGGCCCTGGAGAAGCCACAAAGACCTTTCCTTGCCATCCTTGGAGGGTGAGAGTACGCTCACTCAGTCCCAGCCAAAGCCAGCTGCATAAGAACGTTTAAAATTCCCTGTTAGCTGCTTCAATGAATCTAAGAAGCTATATGTTTCTAATTTAAAATAGCTAACTTCTAATAACAAAGCTGTTACACTTTTGAAGGTGTAGAGAGGTTGCCCCTTATAGTATACCGTATTTACACCTTTGAACAGATTTGGACAGGTGAAGGCCGTGATGGCTAGAACATCATGTTTTGAAGAATGGAGACTGTTCATCTTTTTAAAGAGCAAGCTTTACTCCTTCTCTGCACCCACTTAAACATGTTTTAAAGCAGCACTTTTTCCCTTGCTGTTATAAAACATAACCTGAATATCATCAACTGATCCCAACATCCAATAGTGATACAGGTTGAGCTTCCCTAATCCGAGATCTGAAATACTCCAAAATCCTAAACTTTTTGAGTGCCAACATGACACCACAAGTGGAAAATTCCACACCCGTCCTATGTGACTTACGACCATCCATACATACGAACAAAAACAAAACACAATATAAATTTAAATATAAAGAAAAAATATATGCAAATATAAAAATGATGCTTGGTCATACGTCTGCCAGTGCTAATGGCTACGTGTGTACGATAGTGACTGTCAGACAGTATCCTGGCGTTGTGCACTACATCTACATGCTACATGTGTATTTCTACATGCCATGCTAACATACATCCGACTTGCGTCCATTTCAAGATACAACTGGTCAGAATGGAACTCGGACGTATGTCAGGGAATGGCTGTATATGCAAATGTTCCAAAATCCGAAAAAATCAAAAGCCAAAACATTTCTGATCCCAAGCATTTTGGATAAGGGATACTCAACCTGTAATACTGTGCTTAGGTCTTAATGGATTATTTAATTCAGTATTCGTACTGAGCAGCCCATAATCGTCTTTATTGTGTAGTTGGATTAGGTTATAACTTCCTTGCTGCAGTTATAATACCAATCACCTGTTATCAGTCCAAGGAACTAGACTAATATTTGAAGCTTCTGCAACGGAAGGATGGTTCAAAAAGCGCATTTGAATTAGATTAATGCTAAATCTTATAATGCAATAAGCACACCCCTGTGACAGCATGCTATCTTGCACACTCAGGAAGTTAAATGCAGTAAGTTGTTTCATCAGTCCAGGCGGGAATGCCGGGGCCAGCGCGGTGTGAAAGCAGTCAGCCAGGCGTAGCTAAGCAGTGCAGGCCACATGTGAAATCTGGCCGGGTGTCAGAGTCCAGGCTGCCCAGGCATTGTGCAACTGCCACATCCACTCAGTGTCTTTAAGCTCACCCAAACCTGTGTGCCACTGCCAGTGGTGAATGTGTAGAGATGACCCCTTCCTTTTGTACAAGGCTGCTATCTGGCTGTACACCAGTGGCAAAGTACAGACAGAAGGCTGCTATTGATAAGCCACAAAAGTAGCAGGGTCCAGAAGTGGATTCGTTAGAGTAAACAAGAAAATGAATAGAATCAGGAAATCATACTTTTTCTGTCCAGGTTTGAGATCCCTACTGAAAAATGTGTTGTTTACTAGTGATATAGTCTCATTCTGCTGTTTGTCAGTCGGTAGAAGGATTTATGTAGTTCATTCTGGTGTTTTTCCTCTGTAATCCACGTAGGGCTAAGGTCAAAGATAAGATTCAGCTGATCAACAACATGCTCGATAAGGTCAACGAGATGATCATTGGGGGTGGAATGGCGTTCACCTTCCTCAAGGTCCTCAACAACATGGAGGTGAGTTCAGGCAGAGAGGGAAGATCCTCATCTGACTCTCAGATTAGCCGACAGAGCCACGACATTACGCCACATGATCCCTGCCACCATGGCAACAGTGTGCAATTATTAACAACTGTAGAACCAAGGCACTCAGCTAAGGTGTAAGAAAAAGTTTAAATCCCATCATATGTCTTGTTACAGGGGTTTTTTAAGCATTGTGGTCCTTATTTTGTTACTACTAAAGAGCACCTTCTATGATTTTACTAGATCCGGTACTAAAAAGACCTCTCCATTTTCTTTTGATTCAGTGTACAGTTGTTCATCCACCCTACATTGCATAATAAGAGCATGCTTTCTCAGAATTGCATGAGAGATTGAGGTTGGTCAAGGTAGTTTCTCTGCTCCAGTCACAAATCATGTAAAAACTTGAACATGTGCTAAAGGATTTGATAAATCTGGACCTTAGAGTGTATTGATAAATTTTGCAGGTGAATTCAGGATGATGGCCATGTTGATAGTATCCCAGATTATTGATGGCTTCTGTATGTGCCATGAATGGTTGTATTGTATAAGTGGGTTCTTCTCTGACAGATCGGTACCTCACTCTATGATGAGGAAGGCGCAAAGATCGTCAAGGACCTGATGGCAAAGGCCGAGAAGAACGGCGTCAAGATCAACCTGCCCGTTGACTTTGTGACAGCAGACAAGTTTGATGAGCATGCAGCGACTGGCACTGCCACTGTGGCTCAGGGCATCCCTGCTGGATGGATGGTACGAGCATGCATGAACCACTCATTACATTTACTTAAGGGAACCACTGTTAATTCATTACAGTGTGACTTCAAAATAACGTGATGGACAGCGTTGCCATGTGTGCATGAATTGAAAAGGCCCATCCTCGAGGCTTCCTGTATGTAACAATGACTTCTACATTGACAAATTGACAGTAAGACAAAAGAACAAAGTTAAAGCACATTGCATAATTTTGTCTGTCATATGCATTATACCACCTCTTCTGCTACCACCTACCCCTGACTCAAATATTCCCCCAAACCTTTGAAATTCCCCCTAAATGTTTTTCATCAGGGGGAAATTCCCCCTTAAAACGAAAATGAATTTTTAGGCCTGTTGTTATTTTATTAAGAGATATGGATAGGTAATTGTAACCCCCCTCCCTCAAGTGAAATTGGTGCCCTCTCTCTCCCTACCCCTAACCTTTTTCACCCGTTCTCTCTCATCCTCCTGCTTCTTCCTTTCCCTGTTCCCTGATTGCATCACTCCCTCCTCCAGGGTCTGGACTGTGGATCTGAGAGCTCCAAAGCCTTTGCTGCAGCTGTGGGCAGGGCCAAGCAGATTGTGTGGAACGGCCCAGTTGGCGTGTTTGAGTGGGACAACTTCGCTCATGGAACAAAGAACTTGATGGACAAGGTGGTGGAAGTGACCAAGAGCGGTTGCATCACCATCATCGGTAAGACCAGCCTCTTCTTTACCTTGCCTAGATAAAATAACTCAAGTAAAAGTGCTGAAAGCTTTAATGAAATGGCTGTAGTCAACAATAGAAAACACTGTGTTAAAACACCTTGGAAACTTTTTCCAAAAAGGATATTTTCAAATTAAGTATACAATACACTGCATTAAAGGAGCACGTTTCCCCAGTAGATTAACTCTAAAAAGACTATTTACTGTGTGACTTCAATTCAAAATTTATTTCCAATTCAGGAACATTCTATTGGAGCAGGTTTATCTACCATTTTCTGTGTTTATCACTCTCACCAGCAGATGGAGCAAAAGTCATATTTCTCCAATCATACATTTTATCTGGGATTCTAATACTGTAATGGAACCTTTTCAAAAGGTGTCCCTTTATATAAAACTAACATGATAGTTCAAGCTTTATGGCTGTGAGCACGGTATGTGTCATCTGCCTGAGCATAAGAATGAGTGAGATGCTGTTTTTTGACATGCATTATGTTCACCAGGTGGGGGTGACACAGCTACCTGCTGTGCCAAGTGGAACACAGAAGACAAGGTCAGCCATGTGAGCACAGGAGGTGGTGCCAGCCTGGAGCTGCTGGAAGGTAAACGAGATCGCCTATGTTGTTGAATGACTAAGCCCCTTCTGTGTTGACTGTTTTTGTTTTTTTTTCACCAGCATATACTTAATGAGTTTGCCTTCTATTAACAATAATGTTGTTGAATTCCAATGCCAGATGTGCAAACACATGGAACTCTTAGGCTCTTATCTAATAATAATAATAACTCTCCATAATGGTTTAAAATAGGATATATTCTGCAATTGCACTGTTGAAGAGAAGTGGATCTTTAGTTTAGATTATTAGGGGTAATTTATGCCAGTATTACTGGCCTTGTATTTGTCCTCAGATCCTGGCTATTTAAATGTATTCTCTGTGTATTTTAATGTAAACAGGTATTTATGACAAAAGATTTGTTAAGTCTTAGCATTATTATAAAATTGCCACATGAATGAGGTATGTTGTCTGGTGTTCTTAGTCGTGACTCCAGACTCAGGCTTAGATGGAGAGTCTGGAAAACTGGCCTAGGCTTGTTGAAATCTGATGCCCGCAGATTTCTAAGGGCTGATTTCCTTTGCTCAGATCATTTATCATTTCATGCACACACCCCTGAGGCTTGTGATTGGTTTGAGCCAAGTACAACATGTGGAGGCCTATATGCAGTGAAATGGTTGTCTCAGAAACTGTCACGAAGTTAATTTCATGCTCATCTGAATGGAGGGAATGCAGCTCATGCATTGACTTGGCTTGTGTGCTTCTGTGTGTCCTCAGGTAAAGTCCTGCCTGGCGTGGATGCCCTCAGCAGCGCCTAAGACTTACAGGACAGGATGGAGGGAGTGAGGAGAAACTCGTCAGTGGAGTTTAAGTGCACAGCTCCAGAGAAGCTCTCCAACTCTCTCACCCACCTGCTCTGCGCTTGTCCAGCATCACCGCTGGTGTCCCAAACGATGAATTCCCTGCTGTCTACTGTATTAACGGCAAAAAGCACTTGTGCTGCTCCCATTGAGGGGTAGCCACGCCTCCCCCTACACCATACTCAACTCCAGCACTCAGCTCCCTCTGCTCTCGTTGCTCGTGTTCCACATCCATCCAAGGGGAGGGTCTCCAAACAGCCTCCCTGTGCACTTACGTCTCTGCTGTGTTCCACGAAGCGGAGGAGCACGGTCACCAACATGCTGCTGCCGTTATTTTCCATTTCACTTGGGGGAATTTGTCATTTGTGGTCACCTCCCCACGTGTTAGCGTGCGTGCGTATGTATGTTTACTTCACTCTTGCATAGCGTGTGTCCGGGAGTAATGCAACTTATAACGTGAAACTGTCCTGTGTTGTAACTATCAACATTATATTTTATATTTGTTACCCGCACCTTCCCACGGACATGTACCACAGTGACCCTTTTGTTCTAATGTTCTCCCCCCATCAAGTTCCTGTAGTGGCTTGTAAGATGAGCAAGGTCACATGAACCCCAGTGTGGCTGCTCGAGTAATAAAGAACATCTATGTCAAGTACATACCTCATGGCTTGATGGTGGTTTTTGTAATGTGTGTTGTTGATGACTGTATATTTGTATCTGCCACCCATAATTCTTGCTGATTGCACTCAATTGAGTTAGGATGATTTCTCTCCTGAAGCTCACAACCGGCAGGTGGAGCAAAGATTGTGAATGATGATTGTATGTGTGTATGTCTTTTGTGTGCAAATAATATTGAGACCCAGTTAAAGTTGATTTCAGTCAAATGTTTACCTGTGTAACAAGGTGGGAGTAGAATGCACACTCTGCCCAGTGCCGCTCTGATTTGATTGGATACAGTCTGTCTTCAAGGATCGCTGACATTTCCAAGGAAACTTGTGCATACACTGCAAGCAAAATATGATTAAATAATGTGGAAGTTTTATTATCTAATCAACTTCGACGCACATGATTTGGCGGACCAACGCAGTGGAATGTCACGAGGTGGCGGGTTGTCTGGTAGAATCTATATGTAGCCACATGGTAATACAATTAAAGTGTTAATGTAACCATGGTCTGTAAGACTTATTGACTTGTAACATGTTCCTCTCCTGCACAGGAAATGGGTGCACAGATTTTAAGGTTGTACAATTTTAAAAAATGTATTGTGCCAAAATTTGGCCCACTGCATCAATATAACGACCATTTCAATCATTACACTCGAAACTTTAGTTGATAGCACTTGAAACTGAATTAGTTATATATTAAAAAATCCAGCAGTAATGGTCTGATATTATGTATAAGTTTTGCCTATGGTTAATCGTTATGCGTTTGCTTCCGCTGCAATCGTTAAATATACAGTACAACTGCCTTTTAAACTCCTTCCTCACCAACAACTTTTAGTTATGCAAGATTAATGATTCGCTGTTCAGATAAAAAAAAAAAAACAATTTAAGGAGTTCTCGCCCGCCGTTTACATGGGAATATGTTTGATAAAATGTACAACACTGCGGAAATAGACTACAGTACCAATAATGCAACAGACTGTAGCGGTGAGGTTTGACTCCGCCCTTACCTGCGAGGTGTGTTGTGCCTCGGGAGTCACCTTTCTTTATCAAAGAGGAACGACAGAAACTGTTGATATGATGTGCATCAGTACAAAGACGGTGAGTTCAAGAAAAAAACGCCATTATCACTTTCAAATTTGTATACTGATTACCAGCATGAATAATATGTTCAGCACGAGAGAAGCTCACCCAGCAGGCTAACATAGAACGCTTCCATTGTGTTCGCTGTGCATATCAATTCCCATTGTAATGAACGAGATCACAAAACTTCTTTAGAATCGCTTCTTTAAGTAGCCCATTCACCTTCAGTCGGTTTATTTATGGTACACCTACTGGGTACATATACAATCGCTGCATTGTTACAAGACTGAAAACACTGAAACAGCCAACAAAAAAATCATTAAATTCATTCAAGGGAAAACCATGCGTTAGTAATATGTGTGATGAAAGCAAAGTTTATCGAAAACTTCATCATTTGCTACTCTTAGCATTAAGTGTAACATAATTTCAGCCATTAGATTATTTCGTTAACTGTTACAATATACTGACACAATAAGTGAATTGATCATACTGTTATGGAAAAAAATGTTGTTTTTAGCAGCACATTAGTCATTCGACGTGGTACCACTTCTGACAGTGACAAAGCAACTTCCCCTGTTGTTTGTAGTAAGATTGATGGGGCGGACAAATATTGATGGGACACAACAAGAATGATGACCACAATCGAAGAATGGAGCCCGGAGGATGTGTCCGGATGGATAGATCACATTGGGTTTCCCGAACATTCCCGGAACTTTCTCGGTACGTTGATTCAAGTCAATGACAAATTGCAACTGTGAATTGGAAAACCGTTTCTAAAACAACAAATATGAGTCTCTCGACGGATTAATCGTTGTGTAAATAACCCACCGTCTTATTCGAAAATAATGTACAGTTATCACAGGCCTGGTGGACCGAGACGTCCCCCAGGCAGGCCCATACTTTGTCTTTATTGCTTTCTCACCACACGAGGGAGCTCGACAGATGTAAATAATATCGCAAAGATAAACTGACCCAGCTTTCTCAACAGGCTTCAGAGATCAGAATCAAGATTTAATAGTAAGCGAAATGGTTGGGGTTTGGCTTGTGGTAAACATGTCATGGGCAAAATAGTTTACATAGCAAAGTGATGATATGTAAAATTGGCCTAAATTCTGGCTATAAATACAGTAATGCAAATGATTACTCTCTGTTTTCAGAAAATTCAGTGTCTGGGCTGGATCTCTTGGATGTCACGGACTCAATATTAGGTGAGGAAATGATTGACAATTTCCATAAATAATTATTCAAAGTTATCAAAATAACTTATTCCCATGCACTGACAACTGCAGGGTCATGTTGTCATCCTTGTGGGTCTCCTGCATCTTCCACACCGTCATGAACCGTTTCTGTGGATGTTAAAACTGCAGCTATGTCAGGCCATTCTGTTGGGCATTCACTTGGGATAGGCACATTCTAATATGATTCAGCTAATTACTGTACGTGTTCCAGCTGTACCTACCTGAGCTCATGAAACTAAGGGCGGTCCTTGTGATTAAAGGATTTAAAAAGGAGCATTGGAAAACACAGTCACTGTACTAAACGACAACAGAAAGGAATATAAAGTGCATTCTTAATATCTAAACGTTAATAATTACTGCTCAGTCTTGAATCAGTCATTATTCAGAGGGAAAAGGTGGAGTGTTTTAAGAGTTTTTGCTCGTGTATAAATTAATCTGTATGTACCCAGTAGAACTGGGATGGATAAGCGTTTGGAAACCTCAAACAATATATCCCTCGTGTCTTTTGAGCCTCCTGTAAATTGCATTATACAGGCGCCATTCCGGGCCATTAATAAATTCTAGATTCTGTTTTAAGGCCACCCATTGCACCACTGAAATTCAATTAATGATTGGGGAGATTACCAAGTGGCGTCCAATGCTTAGCCATCTTTACTCTCATTCGATCAGTGCCTGGACTTCGATCGCTACTATTCTTTTTAAGTCGTTTATTTTTTATGGACACATAACAGACACAATTAAGGATTTCATTGTACATGCATCTATACATCTTTAGTCTCAACACTGAGCTGGTTTGGCATTTCATGTTGCCGAACCGTGCATAATCAATTTTTAAGGTAACTTTGAGGCAACTTTATCTCGACAGCAGTTATCAAGATCAGCCACCCTTTCAAGTTAAATTTGGCGCTGTCGCCCCAAAACTACCCCCATACTGTCATACATTCTCAGGTGAAATATCACTTTTACAAAATGCCATGTGTAACCATGAATTCAGATTGCCATTAACAAAATTACAAACTTTTACCTTAACTAATGTGAACAAACTTAATCTCGCATGTTGTGGGGTTAAGAAATATTTATGTAATCTTAATTTTGATTATCTGTACTACTTTGTTTTATATGGACAACACGTTCTCATATGGAGCGAATAAAATCCAGTATGTAAAAGCTCGACAGTAAGGAACGATGGGTAGAAGGAGGACATGATGCTAAAAGATTGTGAATGGAATAACCAGTTACCCGCGCGATGTAGAGAGCAATGTGGCTGGCTAGTTTCAAGGCTGATCTCCAAACGTACAAAAGGCTTTTGTCATTTTTTTATTTAATGCCTGAGTGACGTTTGCAAAAGCCAACAGAAACGCCAATGAATCTGGCTGACCTCCAATGGCAGACTAAGAAGGAGGGATTTCCCACCTCAAAACTTTTGGATTTCAGTAGGATAGGAAACGAGGGGGTAGGGGGCTCTTGCATATTCTGTCTCAAAGCTCAGATGAATTTGCTGCTGCTGGGACTTTGCGGTTTCTAGAAGGGGGCTGTCTTTCCATGCATTCTCTTCATAGCGCAATCCAGTGGAAAAAAGATTCCTTAACTTTAGAGAAAACGAAATGGGAAGTACAGGATACGCTTTATGGAGGAAAAGTGCAAGAACAATCCGACAAATTGAACTTGTAGTGACTTGGTTCAGTCTTATCAGCATTTTGTAGGATCATAGCTTGTGGAGATTTTACAAGAAGATGTTTGTTCGTGTTTAAAACCGCCAGAAATGTACAATCGCGAAGAGGCAACGGCGGAGCAGAACATTTAATTTTCAACAATCAACTTTCTCTTAAGGTAAACAAATACGTGGTTGATTGTATTGGACTATGTGTTCGATAACTGATTTCATGAGCTGGCGATGCATTTAACAAACAGCTAACGGTCATTTATTGCAGGGAAACTATTTCTCCATTTCAAATGATAACGGGTGGAGCAGCCTAGATATTATCATGAAAATTAATATAGACTCCATCGAGCCACAGGTTTCCAAAGTGCCCCTTGGCATCCACCGGTGGAGAGATGTGCTCTAGCGCGATTCCATCTCTGACATGTAAGCAGTTGGCCTTACCTAGTAATACGCTGTATTTGTCATTCTGGACAGGATAGGACATTAGTTAGCAAGACAGGACAAAGTCAATTGATTAGTTACATAGACATCTCCCTAACCTACTTTATCAAAACTTCCGTGTTACATGGCTTTAAATACTTTAAATAAACAGATATCGGGTATAATTGGTGCATTTTGACGAGGTGCGCATGAAAACGCATGCTCTGGACGTATGAATGGGGCCACAATGCAGGTTTGGAACCTGTTGTGAATTTGCGACCAATTGTGATGTGCTGTGTTAAGGCTAGTATTATGTTGATGACCCCCAGCTGTCAAACTCAAAAAGCCAAGTATTTAAAATGTTCCTTCATTGTGAGTTCACATATTCTAACTACAGTATGTGGTTTTACAGATGTTTATCATCCTCAGAATGATGTGATCATCAGGTTCAGATCAAATCACCCTTAATTCCGTGAATACATCACTACTTTGATGCAGTTTGAGAGAAATACTTTTCTCACATCCAGTGCAGACAATGATGGCTGTTATGAATGCTTTAAAATATTCCCCAAGGAGCATCTTGAAAGTTCAAACTTGCTTTCCATACAGGATGGTGTCATCAAAACTTTGACGTCACTGAAGATAACAACATATCCAATTGCACATTTTTATATTATATAATAATAATAATAATGCACACACAGTACCAGTCAAAATACACACTTTCCCATTTACTTTCATATTAAGATGGATGGTTACAAATACCTCCAGAACAGGGTGCAGTGCAGGTCCCAATTCCCATTGAATAATTTCATTACATTGTCAGCATTATAAATATACTGTATTTGGCAAGTGAAAAAAGCATAGCTATTTCAATGGCCCTTGAAGGTTTTTTCCCCTAGCAAGTAAAATATGTAATACTCTTCATGATTTTATGTTTCATGTTTGACAACATGCAGGCTGCATTCATATAGGATATTTTTCTCCTGTTGTGTATTTCTGACAGAGGTGTACATGCCCCTTGGCTTTTGTGCTGCATTGACCTCTGCACAAATCTGTGTGCAAGTCAAGGGATCTTGTTAAATAATTAACAGGTGCCCCCGAGAATCAATAGGCTAAGTCAATGTGAACAGATGTCACCATATTCCTCTAAGGAATGTCTCTGAAGTGGGAAACTGTGCCTGGCAGTCATATAGAGTGCAGTCACAGATGGAAGGGATTCAGCCTTATTGAATGTCATATGTAATTAAGTGTGAGCCTGTTCATTGAATATAGAAATACTGGTTTCTCAAGTGCTCCTGTCAAATTAGGTCGGTTTAATTGATCAGGATTTTTCAGTTGACCCTTCTCCACATAAACTGGAAACCTCCTCCTATAACAAGTTTAATCCTTCTCAGTCTTTTAAGGGAGGAAACGCATGTCATTCATTTGTAAATCGTTGCCCTGGCGAAAGGCTTTGAAGATCTGTTTACGCCTTACGTCTTTTAGAATTCATTTGCAGCTTACTTCACCTTTGTTACTGCATTACTGGTAATAAGAAAGAATAAGTGAAGTTCAGCTCATTTCAGTATGAAAGCAGATGGCAGTTTTTTTTCCATTTGCTGAGACCCCCTATTGTGCTTAGTTTCCTAGGGATTCCACTGAACTGGGAGAGACTGACTCTTAAGATGTGGCCTAATGAGCAGAGAGTGGCACACAGTCCTGTGGTCACTGCAGCAGTCTCCTTGGTCTGAAATTTCAGGGACTTGCCTTGCTTGATTTGAGGATGAACAGTGTAGGATCGGTCTGGGTTTTGTTAACAGCCACTTCTTAGCAAACCATGGCTTTAATTAAAATGGAGCACTGTTTTTTCCCCATTTGAGCCAGTCATGATTTTAGGTCATCAGGAAGTAAAATGAGGGAATTGCTTTATTTTGTTAATGGTCAAGATGTTTTAATAGGTTGTTTTCTTTCTAGAAATAGCTTGATTGTACACAAAATACATTTTAAAATAGGTTAGACAGTATATTGCTAACCAATATACGGACTGCTTCTGCTGTAACCATGCTTGCTTTTACTGATTGTGGATTGTACGTCAAACCATGGCATTCCTGACCATGGGGCTCACTGTCCTCCATTGCTATGTTCTGTGGAGGAGCTCATTAACAGTATACCAAGAATGACTTCCTACAGTGAGCAATTGCTAAGAACTTTGAGACATTGAAACAAAAAAATCTTCAAACCGTTTTCTTCTTTTCCCCCCTTCCTTTAGCAGAAAGGCACCAATAGGGAGGCAGAGGCTTTGTTTAGCTGTAGAGGTAGTGAATGTCCGCCAGGAAAGTGCCCAGCGGCATTGACTCAGGGTGAAGGAATGTCTCTGACTGTTCAGCTCTTCCTCTCTCCCTCTCCCCCTCTCCCTCTCTCCCTCCCCTCTCTCTCTTTCTCTCTCTCTGCAGCACTGGGCCGTCCTCCGGCCTGCTGACTCAGCCCTGCATGCGCTCTGATATGTTTTTCACCAAGCGTTTGCCACACACAGAAATTTCACAGCTATTCGTGGACATAATCCTTTCACTGAGATGAGAGGTTTCAAGCTGAAATGGTTCTGTGTAAAATTTTCTTTTTCCTCCCTCTCCCCAACCCCAGCTTCCCATGGTATGAATATGAGAAGCTTGCAGTCCCTCTAGCATCAAATGTAGGCTACATGTTTTGTTCTCTCTCCTCTGCATTTTTTCCTCCAAAGGAGCTGTGTGACCCTACTGGCTGTGTATGGGGGTTGAAAGGGGAACTACCAACAGAAAGAGCACATATTTTGCTCCTTTGTTTTTGAGAGAAGGGGAAACTTAATGCCAGTCATCGGGGTCATGTTGCACAATATGCTTGATAACCTCAGGGATGTGCAAGTGCCCTGAGGGAGGCATGTATCACAGCAAACAGGCCTGGATCCCACAGGCTGAGCGGGAGTGTCATCACACATCTCCAGACTATTAATCAGTCATACAGGAGTGTGTGACAGTACTGTGTCTCAGTATCAATGCTTTGGGCAATCTTAGACTCCTTAGTGTTGATTTCCCCTGGATAGAGCCTGCTATTTTTACACCGTTACCCTCCTAGTTATGACCAATAACTCCCTGTGATTCTACATGAGTTGTGTTTTTTTAAAAAAAATAAATTTAGAATTTGCTTTCTTTAAACATGAATTATTTTCAACAAACCATTTCTGTAAAAATACATTTTTTTGTGATTGAGGATGGACCTTTGTTCCATGATTGATATATTACAGATTAATTCGCAAAAATGGTGTGTGTGTGTGTGTGTGTGGGAGGGGGTCCTTCAAACAAGGCTTTCTTGTCTTCTTGGTCCACCACATAGAGCAGTTCACCAACAGGTTCTGAATCAAAGTGCTAATTTCATTGCATCATAAATCTGTATCGTAGGTTTAGAGAGGTGTTTGGTGCTTTTATAAATAAAAAAGGTGAATTCCTTTTTTTCTGCCCAGAAAAGAAATAAATCAGCCCACAACTTCGGCAGCGGAGATGAAGGGCGATCTCGTCTCAGCAGCACATGCTTTCCATTAAGAGACGGGTTGGGGGTTGGGGGGTGGGGGTTTGGGGGTGAGCACAGCTTTTCCGAATGGTTGGGCCTGTATCAAGGAGCTGAAGAAACCGCATTATAAAGGTTCTGATTGAGAGACAGTAAGAGGGCCAGCGGAAAGCTTTATGTCAAAAGCTGCCAGCTGGGTCTGTGTGGGGTATGTGCACTTCTATAGTCAGTAAGGAGGGGACATTCTCACAATAGTTCCTCAGCCAAGAAGCTTGACCACGTACACTAAACTTTGCTATTTTAAGCAAAACTATCTGGAAAATATATTTTTCTGTACAGTGACTGTGAACCATGTAAGGCTTTGAGGGTTTCAGGCACCAAACAGCCATATTGTGAAGCAAATTTACATTCATCTGTAAATATGTCAAAGCAAAATAAGATAAGAATAATGAAATGCTTGCGTCAGTTGAGCCCTTGTGTAGTTTTCAGATGCTGATAAGACTGTGAATGACTCAAACTTTTATCATCCAAATTTGAGGCTAAGTCAACAGTGTTTTTAATGACCATGTTATACTGCCAGAATGCATACTATAAAGAATGTTTGCTTCATCTTACCTAACGACCAATGCCAAAAGACTGATTTGACAAGTATGTTTGATTTTATAAGTATATTTCATGTGGTTGTCTTTTTTACAGATCACAGAACGTAGACTTAATTGATTGTTTTGTTTTTTTTTTAGTTCAGATTAGACTGGGAAAAAAAGAGTGAGTGTACATGAAATGGGTAATATACAAAAATTATTTATGTAAATCGTACCTCATAAATCAAGGTTAGGTTTTTAAGGGTAATGATAGTTTTAAAATCATGTCATAGTAAAGTGTGGTGCTTGCTATTAAAAGCTGTTTGAGAGTAATGACCTGAAAAAAATCCTGGTTCTGTGCCAAAGTGTGAGTGTAAACAGAGACCATCTTATACCAACAATGATCAGTGAGCAGATATACCTTCAGTAGGCCTTTAAGAGTGTTTCGGCTCCATTGGAAGACACTGGCCTCTTTCTGTAACTTCTCTCACTGTTAAAACAAACCCTTCGAACGTATAATGTAATACAATGCCTCCAAATGAATCATTAATCAGGGGAGAGAGGGAAAGGGAGAGGAGGGGGAGGGGGAAGGGGGAGAGAGGGAGAAATGGATGCAGAGAGTGCAGATGTGTCAGAATTTCTTGGCTTAATTCTCTTAGCGGCTCCACTGTTTCAGGATCTCACAGAAACTCAGTGTAATGGACGCAGAGGGAGGTCGAGGTTTACTCTCTGCAGTGAGAGCCTCGCCGCTCTCTGGATTGGAATGCTGCATTTCCTGCTTGGTTCCTGCCATGTGTTTCTCAGTTTTCCTGCTCCTAATCTCTCTCTCCCCCCCCTCTCTCGCTCCCTTGCTCTCCCATTTTCTCTCCCTCTATCTCAACCCCTTGATTTTTCCCTCCTTACTGCACTGCTCCACTTTTGAAAGCTTCGCCCTCTTGGCCCTTTCCCCTTAGAAAACAATATTGTCAGTGTTATCATGTCCTACATTAAGTTCAAGTAAAAAAGTTAATGTGAATGAGCTCTCTGGAGTTCATTAAACAACTGGAAGGCTTCCATGAATGTTCCCCTGTTACATAAACATAGGCTGTGAAAGATGGGGATGGTGGGGGGTGCCTTGTTTTTAGCTGCAAGGTTCTTTAAGGTCAGCCGCTCACTCCCGCTCCGCGTTTGTGTGTCAGGAGGTTGCTGCATCAGAGCTGTGGATGCTGAGCGTTAGCGGAATTTGGGTCCTGCACCCTGTGCCCCATTTCTCCACTCTTCCGCTTTTGGGTTGTTGGTCGTTGCTCTAGGTGAAGGTGTAGAGTATCACTTACTGTAAGGAGGAGAGAGAAGTGGGAAATAAACTAGAAAACCGGGCAAGCCAAATATTTCCAGAGTGTGTAAACAAAGTGGAAGGCACCTAGAAGAGAGGAAAAGGCATTGGGTATCCTCTTGAATCAGATTTAGAGTTGTTTGTCTCCTTAAGGAAAAACTTGTCTTTTATGTGGTTGCATTTAAAATTTGTGATTTAACTTTTTGTGTTTTCATTTTGTGTCCGTTGTCTGGCTCTTGTCAGTGTTGATGCTTATCAGGTCAGATGGAGGCATGCGTTGGGGTGTCCCTGTCAGGTCGTAAGGTTTGCTGGGCTCTCAATGCCCACTCCATTACCTGGAGTGTCTGTCGGATCCCCTGTCTGAAACCTGCAGCGTGTCTCAGACTGATGAGGTCAGGCGGTGACCTCATTGTCAGGTGATGTTATTCAGAGGTAGTCTTTCCCTGCTCTCCGCTTACATTACGTTACATTCCTGCCGTATTACCAGAATAAACACTCCGTGAGCAGCGGCCCTGGGAAACATGCACACGGAAAGCAAATATTTACACAAGAGAGCATAACCTCCGGTCCCATTCAAAGTGTCTGGTACATCACAGAATTCAGGTTGAATTGTGGAATTAAGGCCTTGATCATAGTCATGAAAGTTTACTTCTTCTGCTAGCTTAGCAAGTGTACTGGAATACAGCAAGAAGATTCAAGCAAGATTTTCTTGAGAAATGAATGTTATAGTTGTTTATTTTTTGTTTTACATTAAATGGAAAATAATGAAATAACAAATATGGAGAGGATGGGTTGGAATTTGCTTTGGATTTTTCTTTAGAAATATCTGGTTTTTAAGTTTGCCTGTTGAACGAGGGTCAGTGTTTGGAGGAACCAGGAAGTACACCCACACTTTGACTGCAGCTCTCCAGCTTAAGCCTACACCTGTCTTGCTTCCAGACAAAACTTCCCCTACATAATTTTTAATGGCAAAAATCATAAATTGATGTTCTTGTGGTATAGATTTCAAATTAGATGTGCCATGAATTTACAAGCAATATACCATACTTGACATGGCATGATTCAAAATAAAGTGAGGAAAAAATTTAAAACCATTTTGTTCAATGGAATGTTTATTTGTTGTTTTAATGTTTTAAAGTTCTTTCTTTTTAGATTAGCTCTGGACTGCTTGAAGAGTGTCCCTGCTGAGATGAAAACTGTGTCATTCTACACTGGCTTTTTGTGTCATTTCTGAGGCCCCCATAGTTACTTTTCTGACTCACATTCCTGACCCTGTGGTCACTGCAGGGGAGGGAAGCACTGTTCCTGTGTTTCCGCACAGTTTTATTTCTGCTGTGTATCCTGGCTCAATTAACCATTTAACTGCACTCCATTGCTTTTCTCTCATTGACGATACTACAAGAGAACATTCCTCATGGGGACATGAACTGTCTTCATGTCATTCGTGAGCTTATTAATAAGTTTAGCTAAACTGTCAGATTACACGCATGAATGGGCTAATTAAATAATTAAAAGCAGAGGCTGTAATGAAATCCAGAAACAGACATGGCCCTGGTTGCCCTCCCCTAGCTGTAGCACAGCTTTGTCACCTTACCCAGCACATTCCAGGCTGCCGGCTTCCCCATCCCAGTTTTACAGCCAGGTCACCTCTGTTTGCCTCACTGTCTTCAACGTTAGTGAGCAAACAGGGCCGGCGGGAAGTCAGGCCGAGCACCTGTCTGTGCGAGCGGCAGCAGTGGTGGCGACAGCGCCCAGGAATGAGGGTGTGAAGGGAACCTGGCGGTGGTCCAGATCCACCTGTCCCACAGCCACACCCCAAGCAATGCGTGAGGTATTCAGGAGCGTCACAGCGGCTCATCCCTAAGAGCGAGCGAATGTGGGAAGCACGGGAGAGTTCTGGTGAAATGGGAAACGCTGAAGGAGGCAGATAAGACCAAGCAATGGTTTTCGGTTGGGATTGAATTTGTGGTACACTCCTTCAGGTATGAATTCATAGTTGGATTGGATTGTGTTCAGTGTAGTTAGATTCTGTCAGCTCTTTCTGTTCAGAGGTGGATCCAGGTTTCTAAATATGTCAGGCTTATGGGGGTATTGTTCAGTTGGTGATGTTGTAACACCAGTGCAGTGGTTTTGTGATGGCTGGTTATTGCTTGTGTTTTTTATGGCATTCTTATTCTGACTGCAAGATTTTTGTATGGTCAAAAGATGATATACAGGCAAACTTAGTGTTCTCTGCTCAGAATTTATATTTAATTGCATACTGCCTTTATGTTGTATACTTATGGGTTAAACCATACTGGCTGCATGAGCTACAGGTTGTTTACACTGGCGAGGACAAACGTTATACATTTCCTTGTTTTTGTTACATCTGTGCTTATACTGACATTTCTCCTTGATGGTGGGTTAGGGTGGGTGGGGGCGCTTTGTTACTGTCAGCACATTGTGTCACTGACAGAACTGTTGAAAACATGCAGGTCAGCCCCTTTTAGAACACTTATTGAGAAACCTATCTGGAGCTGTTGATATAGACTTGTTGGAATGCTGGATTCCATGAATTCATTTCAGCGAGCCCATGCTACGGAATAAACTGTTTATCTGAAACCGTCAAGGAACTTTGCAGTTTAACCGTCAGCTAATTGGAAAGAAGAGGTTGCATCTGGAAACCTTTTTTTGGTGGAGGTTGGGGGGGGTGATCAGGAGGTAAAAATGTCTTGTTGTGAAACTGATTGTCCTGTCTTGGATGTGTGTATGTATCACAGGAAGGTTTTATCTGATTGGCTGGTTCTTGGGGTGCTGCTACATTTTTTTAACATGACTGATTCCTGCCGTGGTCTCTGTGGACATGGCCATTGAGATTTGTTCCTGCTGTTGAACAGTGTACTGTCTGTCCACGGGGTTTGTGAGGTATGTAAACCATCAGTGAAAGAGGGGACGGTTGGGTATTTATCCTGCTCTTTGTGTCATTTACTTTCCAGATCCCCAATTTTTGCTGTAGTCAAAGAGTGTTTCTAATTCCCCCATCCATTTGTGGAAATGCTTTTATTCTGGTTTCTTTCTGATTATCTAATGACACATTCATTTACAAAGGGTTCTCATTAAGATTGATGGTTGTGTATGGAAAATTCCCCTCATTTGAATGCCAAGAAAGGGAGTGGATGAGCGCGAAAAGCTGAAAATCCCCAGTCTGTAAACTATGTCTTGCACATCCTCACATCCTGTGTACAACTGTAGCAGAGGGGCGGCCCCTGTTTGCCCATCACAGGGACACAGCTGCAGGGGTCTTTCATGGCTGTGAGGAAAAACAAGGATGGTATCTTTGCGTGTGTGTATGAGAGAGAGAGAGACAGAATCAGGAAACAACATTCAGAAAGTTCCCTGTATTTCGCATTCCCAACAAGCACCCCCCCCTCCCACCACCGGTCGTCCCTGGACCCCACCTCCATTGTTCTGGCTCGTGAGAGTACCTTCCTGTTTCAGAGTGGCTGGGCGTGCGGGACATAGCGGAGCGCCTCTACATTTTGGAGCGGCTGGAGGAGCTCCTGGAGCTTCAGGGCACCCCGGATCAGAACCGCCTGAGCCATGAGGAACGGGCTGTGACGCAGGACGTCGACGAGCGCAGTGAGACAGGTAGGGGAAGGGGGGTTGGGGGAGGGGAAAAGCAGGGATGGGACAGGCACGATGAGGGGACCAGCCAGCGGGTTACGCAATGGTAGGAAGGGACAGTAGGATGCAGCGGGGAGTGGGGGGTGCAGGCCTGAGGGAGAAGGACACTGGCAGTTGGCAGGGAATGCATGATTATATCTCATATTTCATGGTTTATTTCTCATTAACCGCATGATGCCTCGCCGCACTGTAATTAAAGCGCTTCGTATGACCGCAGGGTGTGTTTGACCAAGCTAGCCCACTGTTTTGGGTTTAATGTGATCTGTTTCTTAATGCACACATCATGCATTAAGAAACAGGCCTCTCATTAGGAAAAACCCTGCCTATGAATGAACATTCCCAGAGTTTAACTTAACTGTATGGCTAACAGTGTTTTTGCTGTGTCGCTACGCATACAGGAGAGGCGGCAATTGTGCCTGTCCACTAACTCAAAGGTTTGAACCCGGCCACATTGCTGCCTGTTGTCATTCCATTGTCTCCTTCATTTTTTAATTTGAGTTTTGTTTGTGTTTGTGTCTCCTCTTTACCATCCTCCATTGTCCATTGTCATTGTAGTTGAGTCTGAAGAGGGGGAGTCAGTCAGAGAAGATTTTGGGGGAACGCAACAGGAAATAAAAGTTGAAGTATGTGGGGAGAGTATAACTACCATCATGACATTCCTTTTTTTTCTTTCTCTCTCTCTTCCTTCTTGGAAAGCACTGCGCAGATGGCCCAAACCTGACTTGTGTCCTAAAATGTATTTATTTACCACAGATGTTTCGGAAAAAAGCTTCATCCTCCTTGAGAATGAGAAGAATATCAGAAAGCAATAGATGTAATAATTTCACCTTCATTATTGTAGATGCTGCATTAACCATTAGACTGCTAATTTACATCCAATGTTGTTAGTGGAAACCACTCAGTAGAAGTGTTTAATATGACTATAACAAGGCATTTCAAAAGAACTTATAAAATCAACCATGCTATAAAGCTGCAGAGTTAAAATCAACAGTGGGTCTGCTCAGCTCTAGTCCTGGAGTCATGTAACAGCCAGGAGCTTTGTAATCATTGTCTTTGATTGAATCAATTAAGCTTCCCTCTGTAGATTTTAGTGCTAGCTGTTTAAGAGAGATGGAAAATCTGCCAGACTGTAGCCTACTGGGACTGCAGTGGAGAAGGTCTGGTTTTAAAGGAATAATTTTGAACACAATTTTACTCCATTTTAGCTCTTGCTTAGAGTGGTTTCCTCCTAATGACTTTGTGTGTTTAATCTTGACTGCTAACACATTTCCTTTAATACTGCAATAATATTTTGATATGTTCAGTGTATGATAATGTAGCAGATGTGCTGAGATAATGTATTCATTGGATTCTGAAGATGTTGTAAATGATGCATTTTGAAATTAATAAATGTTGGGAAATGTTTTTATTTTGGGAAAATAGCACTTGTATGCAGACACAAAGCTTTGAATAGTACTGCACGGCACTGACACAAAATGAAAGTTGTTCTTTTTGTTGTCTTAGACAAGGGAAACGGTAATGTCCTCCTGGGTGGTCTTTTGACACCATGACTCTGGGATTTAGTTCTGCATAATCGGTTGGTTTTGGTGACCATCAATTTTGGAAAGATTGTACATGGACACGTTTTGAAACACTTTCCTCATACTTGGTCTCAGTTGTCACACTTTGAAATAAATTTCAAACAATATGAAGTTCTGTATTGAACAACTTGGTATTGGTCCCTACACTCGGTATTGGTCCCTGTGCATGATAAATAAAAACACCTCATTGGTGTCCTTGGTGCCCCCAGCAGTCATTGTGTTAAAATTCTGGTCTTGTAATGTTTCTGTTTGGGGAATTCACTCCTCTAGGTGCTCAAAGGATAATGGTGACTTCTGTCCATGGGTTAAATCTATTCATGTCCATTAAGCATTCTGCATAATGTTCTGTTTTTGTGAGGCCATCTGTTTTAACCCTCAGCACTGTGTTTACATGTTGAGTTTGGGGATGGTTCGTAGTGAGATGGGTCTTTCCTGTTACTGTCGTCCATCCATGCATGTTAGATTAATGAGTGCCTGTTGGTTCCCTGGGGCAGGGAGTATCGACCGGGGCCGAAGTTCCTCCTTCCATGAAGTCCGAGGTCTGCGGGAGGTTGACATGAGGGCCGCGGCCGAGGAGACCTCCAGCAACAGCAGCGGCAGCAGCAACACCGTCCTGCAGCGCCTCCTGCAGGAGCAGATGCGCTATGGCGAGGGCAGGAACTACCTGGCCCTGCAGCAGCAGCAGCAGCAACAACAACAACAGCAGCAACAACAGCAGCAGCAGGGGGCGGTGAGCAGTGCAGTGGGGTACACAGGAGCTGGTGGCCCGGGTGACGACCACCCCATGGTCCCCCACATCGCCCGGCAGGAGCCACAGGGCCAAGAGCTGCAGGCGGACAGTGGCATGGAGAAACAGCTGAGCTCCCGCGGAGGGGGCGGTGGTGGGGGAAGTGGAGGTGGAGGAGGGCCTGGGGGTGGGGTCGGGGGTGGAAGTGGGCAGAGCCCTGCCGCAGAGGACCTACCCTCATACGAGGAGGCCAAGGTGCAGTCGCAGTATTTCCGGGGCCAGCAGCAGCTGCCCCCCTCAGTGGGGGCGGCCTTCTACGTGACGGGGGTCAGCAACCCCAAGGTGCGGACGGAGGTGCGGACAGAAGGGCGGCCGACGGTGCAGCGGGTGAGCGCTGGGAAGGTGCACCAGGATGACGGGCTAAAGGATCTAAAGCAGGGCCACGTGCGCTCCCTCAGTGAGCGCCTAATGCAGCTCTCCCTGGCCACCAGCGGGGTGAAGGCCCACGCACCTGTCACCAGCTCCCCACTGTCCCCCCAGCCCCCTCCACCAGGGCCCCCAGGGGACTACTACAAGCCCACTGTCCAGCATCGGGGCCCGCCTCCAGACTACCCCTTCAAAAACATGGCCTCTCCTCCCAAACAGCAGCCACCGGAGCTGGGACACTATTACCCCGATCCCCGCACCAGCCAGCAGGGCCGTACCGACATGCCACACGTTCGTTACCAGCCACCCCCAGAGTACGGCTCTTTCAGGTGGGAATATCCTCCAGTGCTCCCCTACTTACACAAACACTGCTAAATCACTTTCTGTCATGAGCTCAGTTGTTAGAAAAAGCATATCCCTTTAGAAAGTTAAGCAGAGTACTGTTGATTTACTAAGAGTACAGTTGAGCGTTAACTGCTCCCTTATCAGGACTAAAGTTGACTACAAGTCAATTGGTGAAGTTGCATGTGGAAAAAAATTAAAATATTGATTTGGGAGTAGTAATCAGGACCCAGGTTTGTGACCATGAAGGTCGCTAAACTGATTCCCTGACTCGGCATTGTACACTTGAGAATATTACCTGCTAAATTCTTTCAGTAAATAAGCAGCTGTAAAATGGCTCTCAGTAAGACTGTGTGCCAAGCCATGAATAATATAAGGTCAACAGTACACATGGCTTTTAAGGCATGTTCAGTTACATTCATACATTTTTTTAATACAAAACATAGTCTGAAATCATAGGGAAGTAGAGAACTTTCTGTTGCTTCTTGTGTAGTCGGTGACTTCATGTATGAAGTGTCTTGCCAGGCAACAATACATTTTTGGAAATGACCCAAGAGTTTGGCCTGTTTTGCCTGTTTTCTGCTGGCCGTTTAACTTGGAGCTAGTTTGTGTCAGGCAAGCAGAGGAATGCTAAGGATATTTACATTTGTGTCACCCACCCTCAGCAAGTTACTACATGACACTTGCCTAATCAGGTCGCTTCGAAAACAAAGGACGTGCCTCTTTCAGCTTACCTGCACTGCTTATTGACTGAAAATGGTTTTCATTAAATTCCAGCGCAGGCATGATCACAAAGCTATCCTCTTTACTGCCATATTTTGTTGACCTTGTTTTTAAAATGTAACAATCCTCATCATTTCCTACATACAATGTGAGAATGAACTTGAGTACGGCTCAGCGGCGCGTCAGGGAGGAGCACCACTCATTGAACATTCCACATTCTTCTGTTATTGGCTCATAATGCACAGAGCTGAAGACTTACTGGCTCTGAGGCAGGTCATTGATGCATTTGATGAGGACAACAAAAGGCCACATTCAGTGTGCCTGAATGCATTTTTCAGCTCTATTGTGAATTACATTTATGTTTACATTTAATCAGTTAGCAGACGCTCTCATCCTGGCTGACTTACAAAGTGCATACAGAAAGGCTCGGCAAGAAGCAATAAGGAGTTTGCATTCACATCACAGCCGATTTTATCATCAGAGAAATGTCCAAGCAAACATGAAGGGCTCTACTTTGACAGTCTGAATTTCTGGATTCATTATAAAAAATGCCATATTATATTGAATAATTGGTTAATCCTTCATTTGAAACACCAGATTGGTGTAATATCTGTTTCGGGGGAAAGTTCATTTTACAGCAGTTTGGAATGTAACCGTTGCAGTCACATTACTGTCACTTTCTACTTGAAGGGATTGAAGGCATGTAGCTTTGGACAGAACTTCACAGCAGTTACTCAGTGTACTAGATTATTTCATTGTACCATGAGTGCCATTGAATAGGGTCCTAAGTGCCACAGTACGTGCAAAGTTGAGTTTGAGGATGTAGTGCTGTTGGTAGTATAATGTAACATTTTAAAAAACTTGTATCCCTGTGTTGATTACCACTTTGATACCTCAATAGGAAGCTTGATCATCTTGTGTTCTATCAACATTTCATGATTCAATGACTAATGAAATTTATTCCAAACCTCATGGGACTGAAAATTCGGTAATAAGAAAAAGTTATTTGGAGATATTCCAGAAAACGTTGATATTTGAGGTTTTTTTATGAGACTGACAATAAGTATGTCAAAGGGTATTCTATTAAGTGCTCAGAGTATAGGAGAGAAAAGAGTCAGTTTGTAGTGCATAGACATGGTTTGAGAATGTGTGGTTTCCAGTGTGCAGTATTAGCTGGATAGTGGTTTGGTTGCTGACTGCGATTGGGTGATTGTGTTTCCTTCAGATCCAATAAGGAGAGCTCGGGTCACTCGCAGAGGACCTCCCACCATCACCACAGCCCCACCTCCTCGGTCACGTCCATAGGCTCCTTGTCCCGAGCCCAGTCCTCCACCCTCAGCAGCCTTGCTGGAGCCCCCCATCCTCCCCCCGTGTCCCACCCAGGGGAGCCCTTCATGATGGGCCCCCGAAGCCCCCATGGCCCCGGCTCCCACCAAATGGAACATTTCAGTGGAGGCCCCATGCACCCGCACCCCCAGAGGAGCCACGGGTTCCAGCCAGAGCACTACATGCCGGGTCCCCGGGGCCAGCACCACCACCCGCCCCCACAGCAGCAACAGCAGCAGCAGCAGCAGCCGTACCCCCACCCGCACCCCATCCAGGGTGAGCCCTACGCTATGGTGGCCCGCGCCCAGCAGATGGTGGAGATGCTGTCAGAGGAAAACCATATGCTGAAGCAGGAGATGGAGATGTGCTGTGACAAGGTGGCCAAGCTGCAGAAGGTGAGGCCTGCCTTTGAGTGCCCCAGAACAGGCACATGTGTACAGCACTGCAAAATGACATAATTTAGTACACATCGTAATTTGTTGTAGGCTTTGCCTTCTTCATTTATGGGACATTTTACAATTTAGCCGATGTTCTTATCCTGAATGATTGCTGACATTTTTACAATACTGTTCATTTATATAACTGGGTTATTTACTGAAGTTCTTCAGGTGGAGTACCTTGTTTAACAGTATAATAGCACTGACTTGCTTGGAAATTGAACCTGTTAAGCCCAGGTCTGAAACCATTAAAGCACATTGCTGATTCTCAGTTGTCTATATATATTTTGTATACATACATACTGAACTGTATTTGTACTGTATTTAGACTTTTTGCTCAACATTATTTCAGTCAGACCTGCTTTCAGCATGACTTCAGCAAGGAAAATGGTCAACTGACCAAGCCAAAAACCACACTGTTATCCATTGTTGCAGCTGGAGACTGAGATCCAGCTAGTGTCTGAGGCCTATGAAAACCTGGTTAAGTCCTCCAGCAAGAGAGAGGCCCTTGAGAAGACCATGAGGAACAAACTGGAGCTGGAGGTGCGCAGGCTGCACGACTTCAACAGGGACCTGAGAGGTAAGGCTCAGCCCAGGGAGCGAGGGGTGGGGTGAGGAGGAAGGGTAGAGCTATCACAGGAAGTACCCCCCTAAGGGACCCAAGGAACAACACTGACACCAAATCTCCATGACGATTGAAATGATTTTACAAGAATCTCGGCATAACGGCCGCAGTGGTTGCACAACAACATTTTGTGGAGGCTGGGGGAGGGGGAGACATTGGATATCCATGCAAGCAGCATGCCCAAAAAAATCACTTTTTGCGGGGAAGTAGGACAGTAGTTTGTCTCACAAATATGATTGTCTTCTGGGGGATTTTAGAGCTCATATATCCTGTTGATTGTGCCGAGTTTCAGATGTCATGACAACAACTGTGACACCAGAGAGTCCCTCAGCACTGTAATTCATAATCAGAGATGATCAATTCTGGCCATCAGGTATCTTCGCGAAAACCAAGCCTGCAGAGTCCTGACTGCAGAGCTTAATGGGGGGAGAGGCAGTGGCCCTGTGTGTTAATGTCTCTTTATTCCGCTCCTCCATGTGCCTGCCAACGAGTGAACGTGGTCATACATCTGTGCCTCATGGTCTTTCTTAGGCCTGCCGAGAAAAGAAAAACCTTGATTTGTGGCAGAGAGCCCAGACTGGAATCCATGGGGAGATTCCATGGTTTTAAAGCAAAACACACAGAAACATTTTTTTTCCTTTCAGAAATTTTCATTCTCTTGGCAGAGTGAGCGCCGTCTTAGTTTTACGCATGTAAATGGGGTGGTGCTCTGATGTTTCTGCATCAACTTAAAAAACGCATACCGTTTACTGTTACTGTTACAGTGCGTTTCTGCTTTTGTCTTTTGTCTTTTAGAAACTGTAAAATTGGAACCAAAGAATGTGAGATCTGAATAATTGCACACATGTTGCTCTTACAAATATTATTCTAACATTTGGCCAGGATCTTCGATGAGACTTCTGGAAAAAACACATATCCCTAGTATAATAGCTCCTTTGTCCTGGCCAATTTTTGTCCTCTTTATTAGTGAATTATGACGAGCGCTCTATGGGAAATACACTCGTATAAAGTTATTGTTTTATTTTTGTTTTCCAATTTGCTGAGCAACCAGCCCCAGCAGTGCTTAGTGCGGGGGAACAGTGCGAGGTGGGGAGCGGAATGTTTGGCGGGAGTCTGACGTTTTGCTTCAGCACAACGTCTATTAAAACCACTGGAGGGGCTGGAATTCCCCCGGCTTCCATATTCACTTCACCCCACAGCCTTTCTCCAGCCAAGATGCTCATATTAAGGCAGTTTAGAACAATTGCAAATGCACATGTTAAAGATGCCTCTGAATAAAACCATGTATACCTTTTGCAGAGTGTCCCACAGTCTGTAGCATTGCAAATGAAGCACAGGGAAATGTAAGTGAAGAATAGTTGGTTGATCAGCTGCTCTTGTTTTTCCTACAAAGAATTTATTTCAACTGTGTGAAAGTATAGAAGCTTTTTCCATATAGTATCAGACTAGTCCCCCCCCCCATGCAAATACTATTCTCAGCTGAGGATAATGTCTGATGTGAATATGTCTGACACGTGTGGCTGTCTTTCAAAGATCTGTGGAGGTGTGCCATTAAGTTGTTTTTGCCCAGGTGAAACCCAGACTGACAATAGCAGGTTGTTTAGCAGAAAGGGCCATATTTTAATTTAAACCATTATGCAATGCATCTTTATGTTACAGAACGCATGGAAACCGCAAACAAGCAGCTAGCCGCTAAGGAGTGTGAAGGATCTGAAGACAACCGCAAGACCATCTCACAGCTTCTTGCCCAGAGTGAGTACATCTTAAATGGATTAGCAGGGAATTCCAGCGACGGATGCCTCCCCTCTCAAAGTGCCGCAATATTCTTTTCTGTTGAAATGGATTTGGGATTCAAATTGGTTCCTTTTCTTCTGAACGCATTCCTGGTCTTGGTGCATGGCGGGCTTGCAGTGGCCCCATGTAAACTGTGTCTCGTTGTTCCGTAGACAAAGAGACACTGCGGGAGAAAGAGACGCTGGAGATAGAACTCAACGCTCTCCGCTCCACTAACGAAGACCAGCGAAGGCACATTGAAATCCGGGACCAGGCACTGAACAATGCCCAGGCCAAAGTGGTCAAACTGGAAGAAGAGGTGAGTGGGGCAGCTTATTGTGTTCATGGATAATGAACACTGTTTAATCTTCTTTCTTATGCTTACTGAAGCTGTTTCACGTGTTGTGGGCCAACATGTGGTTTGAAGGTTGAGCATATAGCCCTCTGGGCCAGGACTAAAGTAAGAATCCAACTTAATAAATTGATTACAGAGCGATTGAGATGCGATGCTGCAAGCTTTTCAGATCACTTGTGGTAAGAGTGTATGCTAACTGCAAAATTAAAAATAGCACAATGATTAAGGGTGTAGTATTATATTCAAGCATTTGGTGGTTGCTCTGCTGCATTCCAGTGTCCAAACCCATGCATATCTAATTCATTTTTTAATATGAAACCACTTCAATGACACAACATCCAACGTGGGAGTGAAATCCTTGTTTCCAAATTAGTGTCAGATCAGCTCCTCCCTTTTGAATGTGTTTATTTGCGCCCCCCTGTGGACAGCAATGGAAATGAATAGCTGTGTGTGGTTCTGAGGAAAGAGACCATGTCAAACAGAAATAACCACCTCACCATTGTTTGCTTAAAACACTTTAATTAAAAGGCTATGTCAGATAAGTTAGGAGTGGTCATTGTATCTCCACTTTCACATTTTTTGGTTTGGAATTGACAGCTGTGGAATTGACAGTAGTTGACTGTCAGTGTTTCGGTTTTTTTTCTCATTTACTGGAAACTTGTCTTTTTGGTGATGCAAGGTTTTTAAGACTCCAAAGATCGGCTGAATTTGTCTTTTAAGTCCAATTGCAGCTCTTCTGTCATTTAAACAATAACTTTATTTTCACCCTTAGCAAAGAGCTTTCAGAATTGTAAGCTATAGGTGGTCTGGCCTTAGCCATTTTGTAGATGTTCTCTATGTCATACTGTCAGTATAATCTATGACAACAATGGTAGTATATTATTTACATGTCAAAGTACTCTTCATAGATTGTCTTAATTTATGTAGCGCTATTTTATTTGCCTAGCAAATGCCCTTATCTTGGGCAGTTTGCACAGCTCTCATTTTTAAGTACTATCCATTTATATAGCTGGATTTTTAAGAAAGCAAATCAAGGTTAAATGCCTTCCTTAAGGGTACAACAGCAGAACCAAATCTTGGAATCTGTTATCTAACCTGCAACCTCCTCCTCCGCCACACAAAAATGTCCTTTCAATTTCATTACAAAGAGATATCAGATTAAAAAAACTAACAAACAAGTAGTTTGAAATATGTGGGTGCAGCCCCAAGAAACATGATGCAGCCTTTAAGCGACAATAAAACCAAGCTTTACAGTTGATCCTTATTAAGGAACCATTGAATCCTCCCCGATCAGTTTTTGGCACACAGTCTGCATTTTTGTCCTCTGAAGAGGGCTGATGCCGGTCTACCTCAGGCTGAGTTCTGGATCAGGCTGACTGTTTCAAACAGATGAGAACAATCATCGCTCCCCTCAGGCCTTTCCCATCCATCCTCTGCAGTGTAGAACGCATCCCCATTGTTCCCTTCTCATGCCCTGGGCAAGGGCAGATAGACCAGTATACGCACATTCCCCAAGACTTTATGATCAGTGTTAGGCCCTATCCAAACACTGTAGAGTAGCTCCCTCCCTTTGCCATTTCACTGATCTGAATGACAGGTGATTGACTAGATAAGGTTTCTGCCATAGTCGTTTCACCCAGCCATGTTCTGTAGATCAGGGGAAGGAAGGAAAGAAAGATGGATGGATCTTAGTTGAGTTCTAGGATGCTGCCCTTGTCTCATGTTTTGCCTCCTAAAGGGTGCTGTCTGCCTGCAACCCATTTCCTTCACCCCCCAGAAAATGTAACACTCTTTTACTCAATAGTGCGTTTGTAGGGTCTTATTACTCCTATACTTTGAGAAATTGAGGCTACGTCCTCACATGTGTTAACAGAACTGGGCTGCTCGACTCATGCAGTGCTCCTTTGGATTGTGCTCTTTGAAGTGAGGGCTGGAAGAAGTCAGTACCTTTTTGATAAGAGCTGCTCGGTTGAGTGACCAGATAGTGCAGAGCGACCCCGGCCGAATCAGGGGAGACAGAGACTTCACGGAAGCCAGCTTCCAAAGCGGCCTTTTATGTGGGAAGAGAAGACTCCCACTGTAAACTTGGAGCCACTCCGAGCTTTGATTGCACCCTGTTTTGTTCTGAAATAGCCTGGCCGGATCCCAGACGGCCTATTAACAAGATGGAGAGAAAACAGGAAAAACACAGTGTCCTGAAGAACCGGGCCATTCCACTTTTTTGTGTTCCATTTCCATAAATGTGCACTTGTTTCTTCACAAAGTGTCTTCAATTCTGAGGTGAACTGGCCCATAGGTGACTGTAATCCTGGTGTTCCGTGTGTGTCAAGAAATGTGTTCCCCCTCTCATCTCCTCTGGCAATGAGTGTCTTCAACTGAGTCAATTCACATTATATCACAATTTGATTAACTGTTGTATTGCATAGTTGAGAAATTTGGGGGAGGTGGTGGGACTTAACTGGCAGACAGGCATTGGAGATACAAAGGGAATGGGGAACAAAGCGGAAGGAGGATTAGAATTGAGGGTTGTATTTTTACTGTGGCAGAGAAGGGGGCAGATAAGAAAAGACTTTATGGTCTGTGTGCACGGACATCATAGTGTGACATAGAGGTGCGCTTTTCCCCTCTCACCCGTTGCATGCCTGCCTCCTTCCCTGCAGCTGAAGAAGAAGCAGGTGTACGTGGAGAAGGTGGAGCGCATGCAGCAGGCTCTGGCCCAGCTGCAGGCTGCCTGCGAGAAGAGAGAGCAGCTGGAGCATCGACTGCGCACGCGCCTGGAGCGCGAGCTGGAGTCACTGCGCATGCAGCAGGTGAGGCGGCATGCATAGCACACGCGCGCATACACACACCTTCACACACAAACGCACCACATCTGTGAATGCAAAATGTGAGACCAAGGCCAGCCTTAGCCGCTGCTGCTTGTGGGATATCCCAGAATTCAAGACCGACCTGTCCTGAGGGACACGTTATATTTCTTGAATTCCATTATCCACTTCCTGTGCGTCCAGTCCGGAGCATGGTGGAATGTTTTTACAGTACAAGAATGGAGACAGGTTTTTTGCAGGGAGAGGAGGGGGTGCCGCGAATGTGGGTGAAAGGTTGCAGCCAAATGCACAGCCAAAGTCCTGTTTGCGCCTAGCAACCTGGAGACGGACAGAGAGAGGAGGAAAAGAGGACAGCTGTAGAGTCCATTAGGGGCCCAGAGCTGTGGCGGACTGTGGCAGGATGCTGGGATACAGAGCTCTTACTCTAAGGGGGCATCAGAGCTGAGATGCAGAGAGACTGCAATCACATGCAAGCTGCACCCTTGCCTTGGTAAAGGAGCAAGTGCCATCTCCCAGAACTAAAGCTGTTGCTAATACAACATTTCATTCTGGATTGGCTAGTGGGTCAGTGGTGTTATGTGATCTAGGCCATTCTCTAAATAGATGTGACATTGTTTTAAATGAGAAAATGAGTGTTGAAAGGAGTGTAGTTTTTTGCATAAGGATGGTATGCATGTAAGTAACAAGGTAACTCCCTACACGAGTTTCTCTCATACACACATATGCACGCTCTCAAACAATCTCTCACTCTAACACTAGCTCTCACACACACACACACACACACAGAAGCACATTTGTACTCTGATTTAGACATACACATTCACACATACAAACACTTTCAAACACTACTCACTCATGCTCACTCTCTCCCGTACACACAAGTTTACACCCACATGCTGTCCTTCCACTCTTTCTCCCTCTCACACCCTCTCTCCCTCCCCTCATCTCCCCTCTTGTCCTGGGGAAACAGCGACAGGGCAATTCTCAGAACAGCAACAGTCCTGAGTACAACACCACAGCACTGATGGAGCACCTGCGGGAGAAGGAGGAGCGCATCCTGGCCCTGGAGGCCGACATGACCAAGTGGGAGCAGAAGTACCTGGAGGAGAGCGTCATGCGCCAGTTTGCTCTGGACGCTGCCGCTTCTGTCGCCACGCAGAGGTACAAGCTGCTCACCATGATTTGTTGTTTTTGTGTATATGTGTGATTTTCCAAATGTAGTATTTGCATGTATATGTTCACACACTTCTGTTCTTGTGGAAATGAAGAATGCGTGTCACTCCCTAAGTCTGACCCCCTGTGCCTGTGAGCAGGGACACCTCTGCCGTCATCAGTCACTCCCCCACCAGCAGCTATGACACCTCGGTGGAGGCGCGCATCCAGAAAGAGGAGGAGGAGATCCTCATGGCCAATCGCCGCTGCCTGGACATGGAGAGCAGGTCAGTCTCCACTGAGCCCACCCTGGGGTACACCCCTGGAAATACCAAGCATGGAACCATAATACAGAAAGGACATGTTGAAATTCTTTGGTGGACCCAAGCAGTATAGTATGCAAAGGATACCTTAAGATACTTAAGAAGAAATGGCCAAGAAACTATTCAATGTTCAATTTCCTGTGCTGTAGTTCCTGTTCTTTTGGCTCCCGTTTGCTCTGGAGCATATAGCTCTTAGTGGAAATCCAGCTACCCTGGCTTCTCATCTGTCATTTTTTTAGGGGATTTACAATTTGGTGTAGAGTTCCAAGTCGTCTGCATCATAAAAATGTATCTCCTATAAAAAACAACTGTTCAGGAAATGAGAAACTTGTATTATTACATTAAAGTAGAATTAAAAGTTTCAGTCACATGATGCATCTCATAGAGCCATTTAAAAACTGACAGTACTCAACTGTTGCAAGCTTGCCACTCATGTACCAAAGTAGAAAAAAAGATGGATACATGAGCAGGAAACAGTTGTATTTGTTGGAAAAATCGAGCATTTTCATGAACACCCAAGGCATCATTTCAGTTGATGTGCTACTGAGTCAATTTGACAGAGACTGTGCAAGGACATTTCCCAAGTGTCTCCATCTGTCCCTGCAGGATCAAGAACCTGCACGCTCAGATCATTGAGAAAGATGCCATGATCAAGGTCCTCCATCAGCGCTCGCGGAAGGAGCCCAACAAGGCGGACGCCCCCTCCACCATGCGGCCGTCCAAGTCCCTGATGTCCATCGCCAATACAGGCGGCTCGGGCCTGCTCTCCCACTCCCTGGGCCTCAGCAGCAGCCCCATCGCAGAGGAGCGCAAGGACGACCGCAGCTGGAAGGGCAGTCTGGGTAAGATGTGAGCTTGCTGCTTCAGCTGCCGTGCTTTCTTATGTGGGTGCAAGACAGCACTCTGATGACCCCAGAGGTATAGTTGCCATTCAGAATTTGAGGGACCTACTTTTTTTCTTTCTTTTTTTTGAGAAACCTATCACACTCCAAATATTCATGCATTATATACTTTTATAGATGGCTATGACTGAATGATGGATATTTGGCAGATGTTCTGTTATTCTGGTGGATGGAACTACAGTAACAGCTGATGGGCTCAGTTTCTAGGCCTGGCTTTATTGTCTGACTGTTCTTCTCCATTCCTGAAGGTGTCCTTCTGGGCCCCGAGTTCCGTACCGACTCCCTACGGACAGAGTCCATCTCCTCATCCCCCTCCCCTGTCCTGCCCTCGACCCCCATGACTTCTGGACACTCCAAAACCGGCAGCCGGGACAGCTGTACACAGACTGACAAGGGCCAGGACTCCACTGCCAAACCCAGCACCCCCGCCTTGCCGTCTGTCCCAGTACCGACCCGGATCACCAGCCCCAGCCCCGTCTACATTCCTGACCGTATTGCAGGTGATTCTGCACTCGTCCGGACCATATCTCTGATCACATGATTTACACTGATGTAATTTAAACCTGCAACAACACTGAAGTTGCCATACAAACAGTACTCAAAGCTCTCCTTTTAATCTGACTACTTGTTATTGGCCCCTTTAAGTGACAAACTAGCTTTCATTTTACCTCCCCAGAAGTGTGTGACATCATAACTCTAAAATTATCTATTTGGCTAACGCTGTTTGTACTGTGTGTGGACAATACTAGCTGATCAAATCACAAGATGGTGGACAAAGGTGGTTGCCAGGGAATCGTATTGTTTTAGGACTCCATTAATGTATAAATGTCTGAGTTGCCTTTTTTCCCCTGAAGTAGGCATCTCACGGTTACTGCAGGTACTTCACCCTGCCAGTGCAGTAATATTTAGAGAAGAGTTGTAAGTAAAAATGGTTGTTTTTGTGGTTGTGCCCTTGCAGATGTTCCAGTATTCCACAGCAGCACCCTGGAGAGGAGGGCCCCAGTGCAGCCGTCGGCACAACCACTAGCGCAGGCCTTGTCACAGCCGCTGGCACAGTCAATGTCACAGCAGGAAGTGGACAACGAGATGGTGGAGATCCTCATTTAGAGGCCCCAACCCTCCCCTCCCAACCACTGGCTGTGCAGACATGTGACAGGAAGTCAGTGCATTTACCGTAAACACAGACTTTTTTTTTTTTCCAAAGCAGGTGAAGGATTTCTTTCTCTGTCCTCTTCCTTTTCCATTTTTAAGAAGCGTCTGGGTGACAATGAACGTGTTTAAATGCACTACTTTTCAGCAATATATGAATGAAAAGACCTTGTACAGTTAGTAATCATTATGACTCCCTTTGAACTCTCTTGTACAGTATTGCTGGGGGCATTTCTCTCAGCCCGTTCGGACCAAATGTGTTGGCTACCCTTTTTCATTTATTGCACTATGTCTTTTTTTGTACAAGTGTTTAATTTTCAGTCTGTCTTAGGTATCCTATTTATAAGTAGTTTATATTTACAGATATTAAACATGGCACTTGGGTAGTTTGGGTAGGAATTGTAAATCGAAAAAAATCATCCTTAACCTGTAAATACTGTACAATGATACTGTAAGGCAGGTTGTTTTTTGTTCTGTTTTTAATCCCATGTATACTATAATTTGAAAGGAATGGAATTGAGAGCCATTCAGTAACATGGCACTGCCAACCGAGGACCACAATGCACTGTAAAATAGTATTGGGCTTCAAGCTTTCATTTTAAAGGTGGGAAACATTTCTCTAAACTGTGGTCAGGGTGTAATTGCTGAGTGACCCCACTGGTTTGGGGCCTCCCTGCATGCTGTAGATTTAGTATTAAATGTACAATACTCCCCCAGAACACATTATTCAGCTTCAGGATCAAATGGAACAGAACCATTTCACAAATTTGCCTGATATGGAAACAAAAGAACAGGGGATGAGAACGCTCTAGTGTTACAGTTAGACCGTCTTTGTGCTTTTGATAGCAGCTGTAAGGTAAGATGCAGCTCCGTTTAGTGGACTGGTACTAAGACTTAAACTCTGAGGCACCTGGTGGCAACAGACTTAATCTTGAGGCTGTAGTCTGAACTCCTTAGATTTCCCTGAAGTAAATGCATAGCGTGTCAAGTGTGAATCGTTCAAATGGGTTTTAAACCCAAAGCTGGAATCATTCCATAGGATGTCCTGCTCTGGTCTTGTAATTTATTAGGTTATATTTCCTTGGCATCGTCAAAGATAACTTGTATCTCCATTTTTTCCGTTTGGAACATGAAATCTCACATCATCAGTTGTGTATTGTCAGTATTTCATGACGCGCTGACTACAATTTCATTCAAAACATGTGACTAAAAGTTTTGAAATGCAATTATAAACATTGTCTAATCTAATACACTTTTCTTTAATTTCCAAAAAAATTGTATTTTTGGAGATACAAGGATTTTTTAGGACACCAATAATTTTGTAATCATCTAGACTTTAGTGTGTCCTACTTCAGAGTCTCACTTAGTATTTATGAGTTCAGTATGAAAACATTGCATGCTTTGTTTGTCAGGCAGAGCCATTTGCTAATGATTTAGGGTGGCTGTTGTTCAACATAGTTAACCCCTAAGGCCCTTCAGTTGAAGGTTTAAGACCCCCTTGCCGTCATTGGTCTCTATGCAGGCACTGCACTGCCAAAGAGCAGTATTCGTGTGATTTCCACAAAGAGGCTGAGTAATGTGACTGAGCTATTCCTACAGCACATCAGTTATGCTGGAAAAGGCTAGAGTGCCTCTCTGGATCACAGCTCCTTAAAGCTGCCATATCTAACATTTCTCTGACCAAATGATCCATGCTACAGTTCAGCCGGGTCAATTGGAGAACTTACTCTGTGCCTCAGAAAATGTGTATGCACAGATGGAATGCAGTGTCCAATGTCCTTATTGCATCTGTTTTCTGTAATAGGTGAGGTGTTCCAGGTTTTTATACATTTCCTGAAATTGGTACTTCAGTGGTACTGCATTTCAAGGGCGAGTATTTCTGTCTGCATCAGCCAGAAGTGTTGAGTTGCGATCAGGTCTCAGGACAGTCGACTCCAGTGCAGTGGTAGACTTTCTGCATGGACCAATGTCTGAGGTGTACAGAGTCACACAGTGCAATTACAAGCAAACTGCAAAGCCAGTTTAGAATACTGGGTCATCAATGTAAAGTTATGTACATTAAAACGACCATGACCAATGGAGAAAGACATACCAGTCGGTGCTTTCACCCCAGGGTAATGCTTCATGTCATATGACTTCTGCAAGGTATCACGCATGTTGCATCATGTGTCACTCCCGTTTCCAGACAGCACGGGAAAATGCATGCATGAAGTGTTAATGCATTTCAACGAATGGATTTACGATTATGCAGAATTTCTGACGTCATAGTAACCCACGCTTTGCAACAGAACCAAGCACTGTGATCAGTATTGAAGTGCCTTTTATCCCTGCAGTATCATTTGTTCTGTACTGTTCAAAAGTCAATTTTTCAGTCAATATTTAGTACTTCAGATAGAAAATCTCCCCCCACTCACACACATCTTTTTAACTATTCAGATAAAATCATGCACAATATGAACAAGTTTTATGAATGTGGTTTTACATAAAAGTTTAATTCTCCTGAAATTTCAGTATTTCTCTAATAAAGAACAAAGGTCATTTTTGACAAAAAAAGCATAGTTCTTTGACAAGTATTTGGTCTCCAACAGTCATGCTGCTTTTTATGTAATTTACTGTACCATTGTGGTCATTTTTAATACAATGGTTTTCTGTTCTGTCAAACCACATTTCATGTTACAAAATTCATCTCATGCAGTTCTCACTTGTGGTATTTTGTGTTTTTTTATATATACTCTCGCAAACGTTCCCAATAAAGGTGAGTGTATGTATTTAGCATTAATTTAAATGTTTCTTTTTTAATTAAAGAGAAGTACAGCATGAGAATGTTGTTTTTATTTTCTTTTTATTTACTACTTATTTCTCCCCACATTTTGTGTATACTAAACTCAAATCATTAAAAGAACAATACATTTTCTACTAATTTTACTGGTTTCTTTGTCTTAATGCATCTTAAAATATTACTTCACCCCTCTATCGTAGCACCTCTTCAAATAAATTTCTTAAAGCGCGCCTTTCACATGAACCCATAAAGGTTTTGCAACTGTTAGCCACATATTGTTCCTGGCAGTAAAGACAAAGCTTGGCTGTACAGTTCAATTTTGACCACTGTCCTTTGGTACTCTAAATTCTTCTGTTGACTGTGAGTCAGATTCAAGAACTAAGGCGTGCTGCCTCTTAAACTCATCCAAGGCCGCTTTCAGTTTGAAACCAAACCAACTTAAAAATGAGAAAAAAATGTAGCAATACTTTGACAGCTGGGAACTGGAATTAGCCATGGTCTGTATTCATGTTTGAAGTGGTCAGTGTGAATCAGTAGTCTTTATCAGTGCTTTTATGACTGTGTGTAAATGATCGAACACTGTGTGCCATTTCACTGTCCATTGCTGAATGAGTTTAAATCAGTTTCCTATATTGGCACAGTTACTGTATTATTATTGTCTTATTGTCTGTAAGATTTGACTCTTGACTTTCCAGTAACAACCCATGTGCTTTCCCACAACCAAACATTTAAATTATGAAATCTATCTAATGTATTTTCTTATACATGCCATTGATGCATCTTCTGAAACAAGACCTTTTTCAAATATTACTACTGACAGAGTTGTTGAGTAAAGGGGGTTGGAGGGTTTGTGGCTTCTAGAAGAATCTGGAAAATACATGTTTTTTTTTTACTCTTTTGAGTTGAAGACAGCACTACAAATGTGGTTTGGGAGCTGAATATCCAAGTGTTTGATTATGTAAATGGGGCAAAAATAGGTTCTGCCCTTGAGTGAGGTACTTAATCTGGATTACCACACTAAATTTCTACAATATTCAAAACATGGACCACAGGTAAAATGTAAGCTACAAATTGCCCTGAGAGTTTGTTTAATATGCCTTAGTGTGTGCCACTGTACACTGAACATTTGAATTGTTTAGAGTCAGTGACAATTCATAATTTTCGGTAGTAGGTATCAGTAAACATATCAATTACTGTTCACAGGTAAGTGAATTTAGCCATGTCTTTCTTATGTGAGTCTGAAAATGTCTAAAGCACTGCAAAACATTTAAATGTTGTCTTGATAAAAGTGAGAGCAGAGGTTTCTAGCCCATAATATATAAAATTTGGTTTATTAACAATATAACAGACAAGCAAAGCCAGTTCAAGTTAAACATACAAAATTAAATGGTTACCATAAGTGCATGCAAACAGTGACATTAACGTACAATTATCCTCAGACCATGTTAATCCTTGGGGCTGCAATGCTCGCTACAGAGGTGGGGAAACCAAAAAAAAAATCTATTCATGCAGTCATACGTCATACAATAAAGCACTTCACATCGTCAGGCTTAATACACACCTGAATTTCAACTTCAAATTTCAAATAAATATGAGCCGCTTTTTTACCAAGAATCCCATATTTATAAATGAGGCTACTACGTTTTGATTTCCTCCTTTTGCCTGGATTGCTGGGTAAACAGTTCAATATGATTGTGAGGCCATCAAAATCAGTCGTGTTTAAGTTCTGAGACCAGGCTTTACATCTGCTCAGCTGGTCTGGTCACTCGATTCAGAGTGAAAGTCAGGCTGTCGAGGTGTCTGTAGAGACAGACTGGTCAGTGCATAAAAAAACCTGTCTTCACCCAGGTAGACAGCTAAACAAAAGCCCCCCACCTGTCAGTCATGGTTCAGTCCAAAAAAAATCCACATTCAGAACCTCCCCATGTCCCCATATAACTATTTTCTACTTTTCATTAGTCCAGCAGTCCTCAATTCTGGTTCCTAACAGCAGCAGGGCCTGCTGATTTTAGCTTTCAGAACAATATCAGACCCGAGAAACTTGTTGAACAAAGTAACTAGGTTAACAGTGTTATAAACTGCTTGTTTGAGCATTTAAGTAACAAGAAGCAGCACACTCTGCATGTCTCCTTGACCCAGATTGAGGACCATTCCATGAGAGTATCCTGTGTGTAAATAAGTGCATCTCTAACATGACCCAGTGCAGCCCCCGGGGGGAGGCGGAGCCTGACACGCACAGGGCCTGTGTAGACGGACAGCAGGCAGGGCTATCTGCGCAGCCACAACCAGCCGTTGAGCAGGCAGGCGGACACCAGCAGGGAGAAGAGCAGCAGCTCTGTCTGCCTGTGCTCCAGGTTCTGCCTCTCCAACGCAGCCAGCCGCCGGCTCATCTTCACCACCTGCAATGCGGGAAGAGGCATGCGCGCGTGATTCACTGCTGACCACGCGTTTACAGCCGCTCAGCTCGCTGATCGCAGCCCCTTCCATGGGCTGAATTACATCCAGCTGAACAAAAACAATCATGAGTGAAGTGAGGGGGGGATATGAGGGCTGGGGGCCAGCGAGGTTTCAGCCTGAAGTGTTGCAATCTTTATCCTCTCACCATTACTGAAGAACAGATACAGCTCTGGGCACGCTCTCTCTCTCCCTGCTGACATCATTGTCAACAACAGGATGACATTTCTGTACATTCTGAGCACCACACCCACTGAAGGACAGCTGAAAGAAATAGCTTCTTTGGGGATTTTTTTCCTGGCAATGTGGGTTCAGAGGAGAGCGATGGTGATTCTGATTATTAGTTAATTAACTAATGGCTTCCAGGCAAGTCCCACAAACAACTCAGTAGAACCACTGCTTAAAAAGCACCATTGCTGTCCACTCATGTACACAGCAGGCAACTTCAAAGTGGTGCAGAAGCGGTAGGAGAATGAGGTTACAGTGCTGCATTGGAAAGTCAACTTAAATATTGCAATCCTTGTCTGGAGCAACCAGGTAACTTACCTGTCTCCTTAACACGATGATCTCAACATCCCCTCCACCTTCCTCCTCAGGACTTATCCATGACTCCTGCATGACACTGCCAAAGAAGATGGAGAAAACAGGCACTTTACAGCAGTGATGGGTGAATATAACACTATGCCAAAAATGGGCAGAGCTACAATTAGCCATTAATCGCTGACTTCATTCAATCAATGAAAATGTTTTGCAGTCAAAGAAAATGATTGCATCAAATCAGAGAATAACTGATAATATATGGTGTGACACATTTTTGGTGTTCCAAATGTCTCCTGAAGACTGTTCCAATTCCTTACAAAAGTAAATGTTTAACCCAAGGGAAGTCCTTATCAAGTGTATCCACCATGTTGAATATGACAGACTTGCAGGAAATTAATAGTAAAACCATAGGAATAAAATATGAAACCATTTGCATTATGATACTGCTGTAATGTGGGACACTATATAGAAATGGTCACTTATAAATGGCTTATAAATAGTCACTTTCATAAGTATTCAGACCCAGTTTTCACATTTTGAGGCCTCAGAGCTGTTGGGCTAACTGTACATTTGATGATTATTTGCACCTGAAATAATTTTTGTTCTTCATAGCAAATGGTCTGAATGTGTATGTAATCAAGACTGAATCTGATTTCTGTTTATTTTTTAATGAACTTTTTCTTTATTATATAATGACGTTTTTGTTTTGACAGTGTGGAATAAATCAGAAATATTAATTTCTATTTAAATGTGACATTTTTCTAGCAAACAAAAGGGTCTGGATATGTTTTAAATGCCTTTATGTGATGTAAACTCATTAGCATTTGACTGAAAATACATTTAACTGAGCGTTGGGAGTGTTCCATTAGTTGGTTATTTATTGCCCATATCTAGAAAATAAAGATTTACAAGTATCATGTGTTTTCCCTGTAATGGTGGTCAAAAGAATGCAGTATATGCTCATGGAAAGAAATCATCAATTTGAAATCTCATGTGACTTGAATAGGTACTTGAACTACATGTGTTAATACAGTGGAGAGCTGACATCACCTTCTCCTGCTCTGTTCTATGTAACCAGGGACCTCAGCTGTGGCAGCAGGAGGGTGCTCAGGGTAGCTGAACCTGGGAATGGGACACAGAGGTTATTACCATTAAGGAGGTAATTCAGGAATTAAGACAGGTCTGAGCTCCAAAGTAATATCCCTTGGCAACAATACAGAAAGGGGTGCAACCAGCCAAACCAAATATGACTGAGAAGGGACAGGAGACCAGAACAGTGCATTCAAAATTTTCATAGCAAGCTCTTTAATGACAGTCGATAAAGGAGAAGTCCAGAGTTAGGTAAAGGTGAGAGGTTGTGCTCATGGGTGAGCTCAGCCATGGGTGGAGATTAAATGGTTAGTTTAAATAAGACATGAGACGATGGGAGGAAAAGGGTGGGAGGGTTTACTGGAACAGCATTAGAAAGAATGGCAGGATGGGGTTGGGGTGGGGATGGGGCTTGTCACCTGGAAGAGTATTTTTGAGTGACAGTCTGTAGGAGTTGCTGCGAGGCCTGCTGCCCCAATGTCTTGGCAGCTTGGAGCATGCTCTTTGGGGACAGGAGACTGGGTTGGATGGTGGGTTTTCCCAGGGACATGGGCGGGGGGTCACTGTGCTGAGAGGGACGTCCCATACTCTTGCTAGGGTAGCCAGGGTCACAGACAGACAAAGTTACAATAAGGTTACTATACTAATATATAATGCTACGCCACAATAATTCAACAGACATGACACAAACTGCCATTCATTTATTGAAAAACTATCTAACAGAATGTATTGGATTATCTGATTGTTCAGTCTAGACAAGAAGTCTGATCATGCAATTTGCCTATTTCTTTGTTGTTAGGTCACAACAAATATAACATGTAATTTAAGCTCAGAGTGAGGCATCACCAGCTTTGTGCACACTTTCATTATTTTGTGTTCCAGAACCACAGATAATCTAAATAAAGATTTAGAGCAATTCCAAGACTGATCCTACTGTGCCATGGTACTCTGTCTCCCCCTGCTGGTCTCTTAATCCCATGACTAGGTAGGCAAATTATCTACCAAAGCACAGTGGCCTTCAGTACCGTGTGCCTTGGTGGCAGACAAGTAAACGGATTGGCACTGAGAGAGCTGTATCAAGGAGAGTGACAACAGGAACTGAGGTAGAGGAGAGACCTTTAGAGCCACTCTCCCAAAAGGCCAAAAACAGCTACTCACAGAGAGGGGGCATGCAGTGCCTGCTTGGACATGGTGGGGGTTGCAGGTGGGCTTCTGCCAAAGGAATGGTCACTGTAAGACCTGCGGAGAGGACTCTGGCATAAGAAGGGGAGGAATGTCATTGTAACAACTGCTGAATTCTGATTGGTTAAACAGAAATGAAAGCAATGTCTCTCATACATGGGTCAAAGGTCTCCTTAATCAGCACTGTGCACTTAAGTAGTGCAGTGTTTAAGCTTTTTCTTTTATACAGCTCTATTCATGCCTAGATGTCCCAGGTCTCCATTGCAGTTATATAACAATCAGAACAATACAATCTTTCAAATCAGCTACTTACATACAGTTACATACTGTTACATACAGTGTCATGTCTTATTACTTAAACGCAAAATCAAAAAGAAAGTCTTCAATCTGTTCATAAAAGTATTCATTCTTATGGAATTTTTTTTATCTGGGTTGGAAGAGAAATTCAGTGCGACGTGAAGTGATGTTGTTCTCTTTTCACAAAGACGCTAAAGCATGATTGTGTTTGCCATCTGAAAATCCCCAAACAGGCACAGCCTCAGGTTCAGAGTTGCCTTTGTTTGCTTCACCCAGCTGCACCACATGAGGCATCCTAAAAATGCTGCTACGCTGAAATCATTTCACATGATCGGGACCAAAAGTACAAACACTTAGAGGAGAACAATCCCAGAGGCTTTATCAGAGCAATCAAAATGGACTGTACTCTTATTTCATCTCTTTGCGCAGAAAACAGTGGTGTGTAGATCTAAGGAATTCAGTACATACATTCATAAAAGATCAACAATCAGTGTCTATTAGTTTAAATGAGGCTGAAAGATAGAAACTTTTGAGCATGACATGTTTGAAATCTTTTAGCCTTAACTAAAAGAAACTTTTATGTATACTTTCATTTAAAGCTGAGCCAGATAATTAAATATAATGACCCAACAGAAAAAACACCAGACAATCGTGAGTGGTGAGGAGCAACACATCCACATTTTGTCCACCTACCTGGGGTGAATCTCTGGCTTGTTGAGTGTCCCAAACTGATGCGACATTGGCATGGGAACTGTGCTTGGCAGGTGTCGAAAACATGGGCCGTGGACTCAGATCTGGAGCTTCTGTTGGGATGGCACAAATAAAAAAAGACTCTGGGATCCATCCTGACAGTCAAAACTCATGTTGCAATGATTATATTGAATAACTAGTACATTTCTTACTTAGTGGAAAAAAAAAAGATTTGTGTGACAGCTGTCAGTTCATTTCATATCGCACTTCAGCCACATAACTCTTTCATTCTACTTATAAGAATTTTACACCATACAGTTCTTAAATAATTACAGCAGAAATAACTCAAAGCAATACACTGTGTTTTGATCACTGACTGATGAGTTTGGCCCATTAAAACAGAGCACTCTGAATTGTGAGGTAAATTTAGCAGACAACCCAAAGACTCCAAAAATGTTGCAAAGATTTCCCAACCCTGGTATCCACTCTACTGCTTGGCCAAACCTACCTATCAATGACAGCCTGTCAGGGACCTGCATGCTGTAGGCAAGAGGTTGCTGTTCATGCCTGCTTCTTTCTTCTTCCCCCGATGGCGTTGTCCCTACCCTCAGCCTCTCAGGCACACGCATCTGTTGATTGATGACCTCCGTAAAGCCTTGGTCACGGCCGCGAACTGGCAACTCCTCATCCGGGAACAATGGAGCAGCCATTGCACAAGCGCCTATGCACAATGCTGGTACATGTTATCACAATGAACTGTTGTAAAAACAATGTATCGTTTTAAGTGTTAATTTTGCTACATCGGTAAACTGGACAGTAGCAACATACACATTTGAGCACTAGCAAACACTCTTCGTCCTAGAACCATGTTAATGTAAACATACTTTTAAGCGTTTATTTGTGGCTAAAAAACGCAACATTTGAGTACATCGAACTGGGTATTAAACGTGTCATTTCACAACTGATCATCTTTTAAAACACAAGAAAATATCGGATACTTCAGCATTACAGGATTAGCTGCAACCAAGGTAACTTAGCTGAGTCTTGTCAGAAGTCTGGCAGTCAAAAGCAGCTGTCTGCTCCTGTTTACGGATTAGTATTTGGGTGATGGCTAAATGCAATTACAAGGTCGTGACGAATGGCTAGCATATATGGGGTGTTCTGTTATGGCTCAGAGTCTATAAACAGTGGAAAACATAATGTATACTGTCAACTCTGTGTAGCTGTCCTACATATAGTTATGATCGATAATAACTTCAAGGTCAACTTATTCGTCTAACAAACACGCACATTTGCTAGATGGTGTTAACTTGCCCAAACCACGTTAACTGGTACCTAGCTAGCATTAGCTGGCTAACTTATAAACTAGCTGCCTAAACAGATAACGTCAACTTAGCGAAAATCTGTTTCTTGAACTTTCCAGTTAAATTTCCTAATAGTTTGTAACGAACTTTTACTCAAGCTGTTAGCGACCTAACCTCACTTGTTCGAACAAAGTCAAGCAACAAGTTATTGCAAGAGTAACTAACCTTCCGAAGCTCTCCCCGACGACTCTTTAGTGACGTCAGTACAAAACACCGCCCTCTTCGATGTTGCCAGATTCAGTGATCCCAAAAATCCCCATCTTTAAATTCCTTCCACTCGAAATTTAAAGTTGTTCGCTTATATATCTATTGACACCTCAAAATGTCTAACTGAAGTCCACAGATTTTTCTTTAAAATATTCTCCACGAATCTGACTTCAGCGTTTCATAGTTACGTTATATTTTCTTTGGCAACCCTGTTCTTTTTTCTCTTACGTCATTCGGAACGTCAGTGTAGGCAAATCACGACCGAGTCGTGCTTTTTGAGAAGTGCTTTTGCATAAATGATCTCGTGTTTTAGTCAAAAACTGAGCCAGTTGGTCAAATGGGCGAATCGGATGTGTATTCCTATTTTTCTCGTTGACAGCATATTAGGCACAGAGCAATTAAACTGAAAAAACCCCTTCTCTATCCATAAGTTAACAGTATGCAGAATACTAAATTATTCATTTACAGGCAGTACAATCTGACTACATGTGTGGTTCAAAGTTATTCCTTGCTTCCTTTTTTAATTTAAATACTGTGCAAAAATATATAAAAATAGCACTGTCAGTGTTAACTAAAACTTAAACTTTCACAGACACAGGCACAAAAAACAGTTCAACACCACTGAAAGACAAAGCCATATGGATAAAAACACACTTTTTAATATATGCACAATTAAATTATCAGTGCTTTCACAAACAAGAGATTTGGCACTTGGTAAATAGGCGTGGCTAAAGTGTGGGCGTGTCTGGGGTAAAAGGAGACCCATACTTTGGGCACAAATGGTGACAGGAGGATAGGAAAGGGGGACATTCCCTCTCAGGTGTGAGGTAATGATGCACTTCTTTTATGCAAATTGAATAATTAATGACAATAAGAAGGAATGCAGATTGGCTACCTCAGTCACACCTACTATGTTTAATTTTTGTAAAGGAATGCTCAACGGAATGGTACACAGCTTGGCATTAACAGTTATGTGAAGTCTCAAATATATGGGTAATGTTTGATTTTGATAGGTTAATCAAATCCTCTTTACACCACAATGAGGTCACCATGTTAGGCCGCCCTTCCCGTTGACACATTCTGTCCCCCTGTCACCTCTGACCTTCACCCTCACACAAACCTTTACATCAACACACAATCATAATAAACCAAACCATAGACCCATATAAAGCTTATATAATGATGCACCTCCAACACACCTGCATCTGAATTTGGTAAAATGTAACAAAAAGGGTGTACATTTGCAATAACAGCACTTGACATTAGAAAGAGGGAATTCCTGTACATTTAAAGCACTTCACTTCAGTGGTGTTCAAGGTGGGGAAGAGAGAGGGCAAACCACTACTTCAATATTTCTGTTTCACACGATAGCTACACAAAGTCATTGCAAATGACAGAAGATCAAATACAACACCCCAGTATCCCTAAGCTTTCATGCAGTGACATTTTAGAATCTGTAATAAGCCACATCTCTCTTCAACACACTCTCACTGGAAGCTCTTTTTTTTTTTTTTTTTTTTTTTAGAAAAAAAGGAGAATTCAATCTTGGGAGGAAACGATGACGGAAGACAAAGCCAGAGGCTTTCTGAGGCCTGGGCTTTTCCCTTCTGATTTCAGAAGTTACTGGTGTACATTATGAGAAAAGGTGAGTCACCTTCTGGGAGGACCAATTAACAGTGCGGATATGCAACAATCAGTACATTTTTAAAAATGGACTTTCTATAGCAGCACAGTCAATAAGGGTTTAATGGATTTCTTTTTGTACCAATGACATACAACCATACAACAAAAAACATGCTGATTGCATGTACCCTTAAGACAGTTAATAACACCTATGGTTGCTTGTCTTTTTAAGTGTTGGCTGGTTAACACATGTTGAGTTCTGTGGTATTATGTGCTAAGAAAAAGACCGTTCTAAAAAATATACATTCATGCATCAATAAAATCATAATCATAAAAAAACAACAACAACTGGAGGGTGTCATATATTATATGTATATACATACATACATGAATATATAGATATAAGAAGAACTTACCCCTACCTTTATTTGATAAGGTTATTCTTTTAAAGAAAACAGTTCCCTTCAGCCATCAGGGAGTGTAAATGCACACATAAACACACACAATGTTCAATTCAGCAATGTTTTTCTACAAAGAATTTTACAAACTGATATGAATTCAAATGGGCACAGCTAAAAAGGTCCACTAAAATATATGTAAATTCAGTGAAGTTAAAAGGCAAAAAAAAAAAAAACAAGCAGACACCAACAGGACACTGAAATCTCTGACAAATTGAGTCAACGACTCCAGTAAACAAAAGCACAACCCATCTTCAACATATGAGTAAACGTATGAGCCAGCCGATGTTATTGTCCAATGCAATTGATAAAGATTTGGCCAGAAAGCACAAAAAATTTGACACTGTTTTGCATTTGAGAGGAATATGATGAAAGTTGTTTCCTGTTGAATAAATGTAGGCCTCCCATGGTACAATGCAGCCAAGAATGATATCACACTGGACAAGTAATTTCATAAGTGCTGGAAAAAACACACAAAAGGTTGTTCAAAATCTCACTGCCCATTACAATATACCATTACATTATGTAGTAAATACTGCATACAATACGCTAAATGATCCCTCAGGTCACTACAAGGATTGTGACCAACAGCTGTGACAAACGACAAACACACAAACGGACAAGGCAGAATGCCCGTAACATGGCTGGGGAGAGGACAAGAGTAATGGTGGTTCTTGTTCTGACAGTAGTGTGTGAAGGCCCACTGTGCTGAATTATGCTCTCATGACACTGGATGCTGGCTGGCCGTGCCTCACAGGATCAATCAGAGCCAGGGGGCGGGGCTGAGGGGGCCATGACTCCTCCTGGATGAGTCAGCAGACATGTTGTGCTTCCATCAGCAGAAGCAGCAGCAGCGGCAGAAATGTTCTACTGGACACTTTCACCTTCCACACAAGACCTTTCCTTTCACTGAGACGAAGGACACCACAAAAACAGGGACAGTCCAGAAAATCTCTCCTCTCTAGCTGTGCTGTTTGTGGCCACGGATCCAATTCAATATGAGTGGATCCTATGTGGATTTCCAATATGTTGGCAGTGTTGAGTTACTTATTTTGACAGTGCTGGCAGCGATAACTGTGGTTTAAACCTGAGCAGGGAATAACTACTTCGGATTCATACTGGGTCAGACACACCAGAGGGATGCGGCTGCTTGTACAGCGTGGATGATTCAACCTTCAGCCAAAACAATTCTGTGCAAAGCCATAAAAAACCTATAACTACCAAACATGCAGCACTAGTGTGGCACCCTGTGGAACAACATCCACGGAATGCTTTCCATATACTCATATCGTTAACGTAATTCATCATAAAAAAAGTCTTAAAACAGTTTAACAACAAAAAAGTGTAAACAGACAGAGGGTATTGTAGATAGATCTGCCTCTATCCCATTCCTTCGCCAGGTGTAGTTGAGTTAGAGAGGCTGGAGTAAGAGATGCCAAAGACTGGAATGTACTTTTATCCAGAGTATTTTTCCCCACTACATGATTTCCATGCCTTTTCTGAATGTGTCTCTGTGTTGGTGTGCATCTTTGTGTTCGCATTTTTTGTGTTCTTGTGCGCACACAGACAAGGCATGTTTGCAGGTTATTTGTGGTGGAATGTCTCAGAACCTCACTGATACGAATATCAGCCCTCTATCACACACCGTATGACAGCTTTAACTGCACCAGAGAAAACACAGGCCTGACATATGTGTTTTTGTGTTTTTTGTGTGAATGTTACTAATTCTTAGGATTTGTATACATCAGGTTAAGAAGGCTTTACATGTTGCTATTGGGGTTGACAGGCAGGCTTCCCGTCTCCTGAGTCAGTGCCTCCGTAGGGTTAAGGCCTGGGTTGGAGCCTAGCACACTGTTCAGTTAGACTAGCCTTGTCTCTACATACATGCAGAGGAGTGTGTGGGAGCTGTCCCTGTGGAGCCTTTCCACCCCGTTTCCCCAGCATGCATCAGCTGGATTTCACATATTTCATTATGGTGAAACAAAAAAGGAAAGACTGTTCACCAAGAAAACAAGACTTCCTCTGTGTTTGCAGGTCTTGCTTGTGCTGTGCTGGATGACCACCAAATGTGTATGACAAATTAACCCATGTCCATCTTTCATTGCTTTTTTTCTGAGCCTCTTTGCTAAAGCAAGTCAACCAGAGAGAGGCAGAACTTTGTTAACCCTATTGGCCTATCAGAGGTGCATTCTGATGTGGGAGAGGGTTAGAGGCAGTGAGGGAGTGAGCAGTGAAGAATTAAGGTCTGTTAAGGGCAGTGTGCAGCACTGAGAGGAAGGATATGAGAATCCTATTACACAGCAATCTGAATCATCGTAATTACCAACCGCAATAAAATAATGGAATGGCAACCATATAATGAATACTGTTACAATGTCAATACTGACATATAATGAAAACATTACCGAGTGTTTCTACAGCTTTAAACTTGAAATAAGGTCGACAGGTAGCAAACTTGACTCCCAGGAATAAACCTGCATGAGGTCTTAGTGCTACTGCCTCAGAACTGCTGTGCATTTCCATTCCCATCCTTCTGTGAGTGTAGGAGTGTGTGGTTAGTGGCCTGAAAGAGCTCTGCTCACTTCTGCTTGACAATCTCCTCATATTTGGGTGGGGGGTCACTGTAGGGGGCTGTGGTTTCATCACTGCTGCTCTCGAGGTGTCCTGTCACCTCCTCATACGACGGTGGCGGGGTGGCACCGGACAGGCGGGAGGCCACAGAGATGGATGAGTCCTGCACGTAGAGGGCTCGGCTGTTCGGTGGATGAGGGTGGGGGTCTGACGGTGCAGATGACGATGAACCCCCAGCTCCTCCTCCACTTCCTCCTCCGCTAACCACCATCGCCGACCGCACGGTGGGTTCTGTGTGGGGGCTTTCAGAGTGGGAGGGGCTGTCCCGGTGCACCAGGATGCGAGGCAGGCTGCGAGAGTTGCGGTTGGCCAGGTAGCGATTCTGGGTGTAGGCTGGGCGGCGACGAGTCGCCTTCTGCAGCTGGCACCTCCAGATGAGGAAGAGGGCGATGATGATGAGGAGGGCTACGCCAAGCAGGGGGACCACCATGTAGACAGTGTCTGTACGCTCTGACCTTGTTTCTGTGTGGCCACTCACTGTGTACAGTTTCCAAAACTCCATCTGCATCACAGTTGGAGAGAGAGAGATGCAATGAAAAGTGCCAAAGACTTAAAATATTCACCTTTTTAATACACCCTGCTGTTAATGCAGTTATTTTTGCAGTTACTTAGGATTGTGGTAATGGTTACCTATACCAAAATTAAATAGCATTTCCTTGACCTAGGATATATAAACACATGATATCATAGTACACCTGATTTGCATTGTATAGGTTTGTTGACACATTTTAAACATATTAATTAAAGCATTTTAAAAGCAGTTTCTCCATTCACTGACATTATTGAATTCCGAACATGTGTGTTACCTAGCAACAAAAGTGGCAGTTAATTCTACGGTCTGTAGACCTCCCTTGAGTAGCAATCTAGCTACTGGGTGGACATCCATAGAGCTGTAAAATCTGCATTGCTACAGCAAACTAACTGGCAGAACAGTACCGTGCCTTCACCCTCCATATGAACAAACATTAAGGTAAAATGATTCGTAAAATGTACAGCTGGGACATCTAAATGGGTCATAAAGAGATGGCAAGGAATTTCTAAGTATAGTCTTTGTCCTTGGTGGATGTATAGGTCAATGTTAGACAGCAGCAATAGTGCTGAGATTTTAAAAACCTCTGAAACCATTGTCTGTCCCATTTCAAACAGATGCATATATCACAATCACATGAGGAGAACTATATTTTACAACGTATACAATGCAGAAATTACTCACACTTGTTTCAACCAAAATGTGTAAATACTAAACAAGATTGTTTCAGTGTTGTCTATGAGTATAATGACAATGCCATGCTTGCTCTGCTGCCCAGTACCCTGTCTTATGGAAACATAGTATGCTGATATTAAAACAGCTAACTACAACAAAGATTCAGACAACAGAGGTTAAGACATCTAAACTGGAACTTCCGCAATGGCTGGGAGACAGACCAACTTCAAAATGGTAAATAAACACAGCCTTAACTACATCTTGTTAACTGTAGCAACCTGATTTACCTGTGTTTGTATACGGATTCATTGAGGTCAATGGCAGCAATGCTAGCTAAAACCTTGGCCACTTATTCCTTTAGCCAGCTACCAAACTAACAAGAAACAGTGTCGATATTTAAAGTTTCAGTGGGACAATTCCATTAAAAATGTAATTATAATGATATTAGCTACCAATATTTGAAAAATCATCAAAAAGATTTTAATTCATGAATTTGATGAATTTTCTATTTTCATTCAGTCATGAATTTAACTTAAAGTCTGTTTACCGTGCGCTCTTTGTTCTCAAACACTTCCTTGGCTTCTTCAAAACTGCAGCTCTCTTCAACACACTCGCGCTCAATATTGTCCTGCCGTAACTCCTCCATGAAACCATTGGCTCTCGGGAACCGTTTGAGGAGGGAGTGTGCATCCTCCTCGTTTAGGAATGCTGTAAGCAAGGACAGAGGTCAGCTGCCAATGTGTATGCGCATGTGCATACATTTGTACATGGCTGTCTCTGTGTGCACATTTGATATTGTATAAAAAAATGTTTCTACTACCACAGGTGGTATTTCCAACTAGTTAGTCTATTGTCAAAGAAAGATTTTCTCCTGAATTTATTTGAGGAAATGCTACACGGCCTTACACTTCAGAGGTTACCCTGAAGGTGAGATTGATCACAGGATGTCTACCACTACAACTGACTATGACGAGACATAGGAGAGGAACCACACAAATGACTGACACACATAAAATGAGCCATGACATGCTCTAACCTTGAGCCATGCTGCCTCTCCGCAGCTTTGAATGGAATACATTGACCTGTGAAAAAACACGAAGTTACACAAATGTAGTTACACAACTGATTCCAAGCACATCTATTTTCTGTATGTTACAGAAAGTGAGCGTCAAGAAAGTGTTAACTGCAAAACTTGCAAAAGCTTTAAAATTCCCTATGACATGGCCATGGTGCTATGAGTTATTGAATGGTATACACATCAAGCTACTGTTTTAAAAATCTATTTCGGCAGCATTGATATAAACAGCATAGTACAGTAACATGGACACATCGGTTATATTACACTAAGCCAACTGATAGACTATGACGTTCCAAAGAATACTTGTAAAATGTAAAAGCAAACAAATTAACAGACGTGTGCTTGACCGAATCATGCAAGAGACAAAAAATAATGCATAGTTGCTAGATGCTAGTATTATAAGTCTACCCTATCAATTTCACAATCCTTTTTTTCTACTTAAGTTCTACTACTAGGGGAGTTATTAAATGCTAGCCCTAGCAGACAGAATGCAAAGTTCTGTGATGGCATACTGTTCGTATTATTTCAGAAAGTGACATCAATTTAAACCTTGAAACCAAACAATGCAGCGTTTATCTTCTCTGTTCGTGTGGGAATAACGCTTATTGCACTGTGAGATGTTTAAGATTTATTAATTTATAGACAGTCACAGACACCACCATATACCTTTATAAATATATTCCGCCTATAAATACGCCGTCATGTGGGTTACCATAGCAACAGTGAGGAGGTGGATGAGGCGAGAGAGATGCACCGTAAACAGACTCCCGATCCAAGGCATAATTAAATAATCAAAACAGAACGAAATGCTTGAATGTACTTGGATATGCAATTACCAGTTACTAGTAACTGTACATACAGTATCTGACTGACTAGTTAATTCTTTGATTGCCAGCAAAATAACATGTTTTCAAACTAGATCCGTGAATAGCTTGATACATACCCCTGCCTATCACTATGTTGGCTAGCTGCTAACAAGGGATCAGTAAGCTAGATAGCAACCAAACTAGCGCAGCACGTACATCAGGGAACTTAGAGCACTGTGGCATAGTATTCTACAGCTATCTGTGATCTAAGCTTTTTTGATAATAATCCGCCTGACAAAAACCTCAATCAGTAAAATTAGAAATAATGCCAATTAATTTAAAATAGTAGCTATCTAAGCAGCGACTGCTTTCTCGCTATCCAGCAAGGTACTTTTTAATAGTATTGTCTCACAAAATAGCTGCATCTGACATGGCTTGCTAACAGTAACAGAATTTAAATTAGCTCGGTAGCTATGTAATCGATAAAATGTTGCAGATAGCACAAATGTTCTGCGAAAAAAGGAGAAAAGGACGCACTGATATGCTTTATGAATTGCTAGCCAGGTACATCAGTCAAACCGACACAGAGAAAGAAGAAAGCAAGCAAGCAAGCTACCATTATTATAAAATATTCATAAAGATCCGTGTAGAGTGTTTCATTGAGATTTATGAAAATAGACTGTGTGATATGGGTAACTTGTTTTATTTTTACACCACTGGATTATGTGTATAGTTCTTTAAACAATTCTACTGTAATAATGAAACACTCTGAAACACGTGCGCGTTACAATGAAATATACACAAAATACACCTACCTTCCACGCTATTGCTAAAACCCTTCCATTCCATCCCTGTGTCCAACAAGAGATCACCCACTCGAGTCACTCCCAAATTGTGACAGAGATTTACGTTAACCAATAAAAAGTATGGATTCCCCATTCTTACCCAATAAGAACACGTATATGGATTCTATGGCAAATAGCTGCCGCCTTTCTTAGTTCAAGGCATCCTGGGGGTTGGAGTTGTATTGTAAATCAGTCTGTGGTTGCTTCGGAAAAATTCAATAAATCATCACTCGAAAATTTTTTTGGCACCGATTCATTATTAAAAATAAATACCTTTGTCACACATTCATCTTAGTGCTTCCATAAGAAAAAATAGATGAAGACCTTAACGGAATGAAAGCAATCTCGTTTTTCTTGCCACACCTTTTACTAAAAGACTACAAGTCCCGGTATACATCATTATTACGCTTGAAGATTTATCAGGTCAGGGAGAGGAATTCTATGGATTGAATAGGATGAGAAAGATATAACGTTAACCTAATTTAATTTATTGATAGGCTGGCTGGGAATGTTTACTTACCGTCATAGTTGTTTATTACAGTGTTACTGTCCCAGTATATCAGGAAAATAACTGATTGCACTGATTTAGTCGAAATCTTTAATTGGGTAGATTGCAGAACGCGTTATTGACTGTGTTTATTGTTGTTAAATAGTTACGAGTTCTGCAAATGTTTAGCCCTGCGTCATATCCTTCAATGCTGAAGACTGAGTTTGAATTTCCAAAATGGTCTGCAATGTACGACCGGTATTGGTTGCTCTTTTGGTGTTTTGATGTTTGAGAGCGGTCGTCATATTTGACAGGGCCATTTTAGCGACGATGCAGTTATTATACATACCATAGATCAAGTCGTGATTTGAACTGAAATAGAGTAATGGTGGATTATCAACAGGAAACAGCTTTCAGAGACACCTATCTTGATCGCCACATTTGCCAACACTTTGATTTATCAAGACAAAAAAGAAGTTGTCACTAAATAATTTATTTAAAAATACAGCGATAAAAGAGGGACTCCATCGGTAATAGTAATCGCTAACATATAATTGTTATTAAATTGGTTTGGTGTCTGAGCTACCTACACGTTATTTTCAAATTTATCACGTAATGGTCTCACACTCTTTCTGTTAAGGCACACATGCATTAGTGTGGAGAAAACTATGTCTAGTTTTGATTCGAGTTTCACAAAAATACAATTCATAACTTTATCTGAGTCACAGCATCAAGTTGCCATTTCCAACAGGTGGATGGATGCCTCATTAAACAATTAAAAGATGCTCATTTTGCTTGTAAGTTTTTTTAGCCTGCTTTTTGGTTTAGAGCTGCTGTTGACCTTTGCAGGCATATGTTACTTTTAAATGCACAAAAAAGGGGTCAAAATTGCATGTTGTAAGCTGTGTAAATCTGAAAAGATGCATTTCTCAGATCTAAAACTGGATGTTTTTGCATAGTTGAGTGTCTGAAACTCAAAGAGCAATGTTGATGGGGTCAGGCCTCAAGTGGTAAAACTGACAACAGCAGGGGTATCTGGTGACCTGTGACCAAGCAGGGGCCAATCTTTGCCCTCTGACCCTCTCTCCAGGATGTTCCCACTGTTGTCTATCAGACCGCCCTTTCCTGAAACGTGCAGACGGAGAACAGGCCTCACTCTTACCAGGGAGATAGGGTCACCAAACATCAAAGGACTTGCAAAGATGTTAGGAGGAAAGGATATGGTTTTTGTATGCAGAAGAGCACTGAGGAAAGGCTACTGATAGGGCAACTACACCAAATCTCTTACAGGGTTATGTCTGACAAGAAAGGAAAATTTGAATTCCATTCAAAATTCTTCAAAATTGTTTTAATTAAATACTAGTGAATTACACAATTTAAAACAATGTATGAAAAGGTAGAAAATGGCACATATAAATTATGTATATATACATTTACATAATAAGTTAAGATTGAAATAAAATACAAGTTATGTAGTTTCTGTACATAGGTCTCAAACTGAGATTATTTGTAAATACATTAATCTTCCCAATGTGGGATTCTATAATAACGCAGTTCCCAGCAAGGACTGCATCGCCTGTCAGAAGACTTCACTTTGAGGAAACATTCAAACCCAGCTAAATACAGTCTTGAAAAATCTAACATATTAAGACACACGCTGTAGATCTTTCCCAGCTTGTGCCATCCCAGTGTACATTCTGATGGCTGTGCTTTGAATCTGTGATCACTCAGATTTAACAATTCAGCTTAATGTTCCCTTAAATCTACATCACATCAGTTCGAATTTGGCTCCCGTGTCATGGCCTAAAGGAACAAAGCTGCCTGGTTAATTAGACATGTTCAACAATACAATCAGCATTGTGCTTGCAAACCCCACAGACCATAGCTGGTGACAGATAGGAACACATTGATCATTGCAGTAACATACAGTTAACAAAGTGTAGCCTCTGCTTGATTGTGGTCTCCCAGCCAAGCTTTGACTTTAGCTTTGGAGTGTCTCTTGGCATTGGAAGGCTGTCGCAAAGGGTGTGTGGTGACTGCAAATCCCCAGTTCAGTTCCAGCAGGTAAAATGAGAGGGTGGTTTGGGACAGCTCTCGGATTCACTTTCCTCTTCTTCGCACTCTGCTTCATCCTCCTCCTCACTGTCTGACTCATCGTAAAAACTGATGGTGGCCTGGACAGGGAAGTTTCGCAGGAGAGCCTCTCCATCGCTGTAGAGATAGTCGTAAGACTTGGATTTTGGCCAGAAAAGCCTGCGATAGAAAAAGAATAGACACAAGGTTAAAAACAGGCTCTTCTCCAATGCAACAGCAGTTAACACAAACTTTGCCTCCACAGCAAGGGGGACCCCTCTGAAAAATGCTTGGATACTCATAATGAGAAACGCTTATAGTCAATTTATCGTAGAGGCTATACATTATATAGTCATAGAGAATTATTTTAAAATCTATAACAAACAGCAAAATGGAGAAATACCATCATTGATGTAAGCATTACATTCAGAAAAAAAACAGGAGTGGTTTAAACAGAAATGTATGAATGCAAAATAATCATACTGAATTGAGTAACTGTGATGTCTAACAAAGGAAAAACACTGCTTTGTTTGAAGGCAACTGACCTGACAGGATGCTGAAAGGATTGTGATTTCCCATCAACTGTGTTGCTGCCTGGTGCTGCAAATCTGGAATAGGGCTGTACAGAACAGAGAGGAAAGGGCATAAGTTCCCATTGACAAAACAGACAACAACAGATGCTTTCATAATCAGTGTTATTCACACTAAAAAAGTGCTGGTGACACATAGGTGCAGACATCTGGAGAAGGGTGTAAACATGGTGCCATCTTGGACCTTGAGGAAATGAGATCTGTGGGAAACCATCTAACCCAGTTCTCCCAAACCTATAGGTGTCTGGGTTGGCTGTTTTGGGACTGGTGGTCAGGTGTTACTTAGAGGGATACTTCCTTTCCCTCTCACCTATGGTGACAGCCCTGTGTTGTTGGACAAGCAGAGGCTGTGGTCCTGGTGCCATATGGCTTTGCGTCTCAGTGTTACAGTTCATTTCACCCCTGCCACACATTGCCTTAGCACTGCTGAGTGGCTTGGCAGCTTGGCCATCACACCTTCTGCTCTGTCACACTTCTGTTAATTTCCTCCACATGCCTGTCTGTCTCTTGCTCACTCCCTACTGCCCCTCTGGCTAGTTTGCCTACATTCAGGAAATACACTCCCCCCAACTTGCTGATATGCATGTGATTAAATGCCAGAGGTTTTGCACCTCGTCATCTGTTTATTATCACTTGCAGACATGGCATATTAAATTACACTGATACTTCTCAAAAGGAATCTTAATTATTTTTGTAAACGTTTTGACAAAAATACTGATGTACTGTGTGTAGAAAGAATATAAATCTTTGGGATAAAAACATGCATAAATAACTATTAAAACCCACTGTGGTATACCTTGAGTTCATGACATAATACCAATGAACGCATAATAAGGAAATACAGAATATAAATGAAATAATATTGAAAGCAGCCTTGCACGGAGAAAAAAGGAGAACTTACACATGCTAATTTGTTCCTACGACAGCCGCTTTGCGCATCCTCGCTGGTCACGAGCCAGGGTCTCCAAAGAACGGCAGGACTGCAGAAGGCACGAGCCACATGGTCAGTGTCAATCAAATGCAGATTTAAAATACGTAATTGCCAGTTTGTATATTTTTAAAAGACCTCTAACAACCTAAGTGGCCAGTTCTGGTATGGATGCAAGTGAAAGGAATTACATAATATAATCTCACAGAGCAGTTTTTTTTTTAAAACTGCGCTGTCCTCGCATTACTGCAGAACAAAACCTAAATAAATAAACGGATTCACTTTAGAATCTTAATAAAATGTTATTTCTGGTTGCATACAATCTTTGCTTTGTTGCAATAATTAAGGCTACGATAATCTATTTCACAAATACTAATTGTTTTAACTAGGAAATTGAAAGCCGTTTATGCATTGTGTATTAATACGTCTAATATACTAACACCTATTCAATGTAATAAATTAAACCTTGATATTTTCATGCAGCGTGTATTTCAACTAGCTTGCATAGTGCAACTGCAAAAAAAATCAAACGTCCAGTAAACAAACCGACGATCGACGCTTACCTGTCGTTTTGGGCTCGCCGATGAACACCCATCTTGTACGAGGACGAAAAGGGAATTGCGGCTAAGGGCGTCTGTTTGGTGTTGAGAATTGCGGATTCCATTGCTGCTTTTAGTAGATACTTCTCTTAGCCAACGGAAAGGTATGTATCTTCACGAACGCACAATTAGCTACTCTTGCTTGAAGCTGCTGTTTGACTCTGAGCGGCAGTTGCTGTTTGACCCGGGTTTATAAAGACCTCCGCCGGGGGGTAGGGTGCTGGTAGATAGGTGGATAGGGGAGGGGTGCTGGGGCTTGCCAAATGATCGGAGGGGAGAGGGGCGCGAGTGCGTGCCGAACGATTGGGGGCCTCGGTGCATTTTGGTGTGAACAGTTGTCCAGTTGTATAAACAGGGGGCTCAGCGAGGGGGTGAGAAATCTGTTACCAGAGGGGTGATTAGAAAAACACAGAGGGGAAAAGTTAGACACCATCTGCGAGAAAGAAGGCAGGGGGCAACACAGCAGAGGGCATGGCTTGTAATTAACAGAGAAAATGAGTTGCCATCCCAGATACGTTAAGGTGATTGTTGACAAAGTTTATTTTTTACCAGTGCTTTGCATTGTTAACGAACGTATTAATGTCACAATTCTTTGTTCACTAAAATCATGAAGAGCTTATGAACGAAAATATTTGTTTCAAATTATATTCTTGTAGAAATTGTAACGTGTCCTTGACCACCAAGAATGACAGTTATTAATAACTCCTTCAAAATTACTAACCATAGTTCGACTGAGGTTTGCGACCATGAAAGCGGTTACTGAAATTGCAAGCGTCATTTCTGAGTATCTGTGGCGACATATTTAAAAATCATTACAATATAACTAGGACTATGCAATGTAACGTGGGTAGGCAATTATCTACAGATTTTTATTACGTGTCAATCATTTACATATTAGGGGAACTGAAATGTTTTGTTGTTTTGTACAGTTATGTCAAGTGTATTTACAAATAGTTATCCTAAAATTGTATGATAGACGTATTTAAAATATTTTACCTAATGCCTAATGTCAGGCATTAGGCATTAGGTAATGTCCTGCACTCAATTGTTGATTAAATTAGGAAATGAAATTACGACAAATTGATTGTAAAACTATTTTGACTCGCATGTTCACTTCAGTTCGTCTTCACAGAAATGCTGGGTTGGGGTTGCACGCGTCTGCAGCCCGTTAGAGAAGGTGTGAGAAATGTCACTCCGTTTCTGTAATTAAGCAGGCCTACCAGCTAATGGGCCCTCGATGGACTCCGAGGCTCATTTAGGGCAAACCCTCGAACCAGCGCCATGCTGGACCCCTGCGGAGACAGCAAACGTACACAAACGGCACAAATGGACTGACGAGAACCAAGAGGAATATCCATTAATTAAATGACAAATGTAATATTGGCTTATTGGGAACTAAGTGTAGAGTCTGTTACTTTTCAACTTACCTTAAAAAACCTCTGCTGCAGATAGTTTATGTGGAAGAATGCACATAAAATACATTAACCGAACAGACTGGAACTTTATATTCATCTAAATTGAATTGGATGTTTTCAGCAGGGGTACCTTCCCACTCTTTTAAGTGTGTATTTAAACACAAACAAAAATCACATTTGTACAGAGTTTGTTTTTTGCATAGAAAAGACGAAAAACTTCACTTGTGTCATTGGTTTAGCAAACTGAAGATATTTTTAGAGGACATCTCTCCATATAAAGTCACAAGTGTAACGGAGACAAGATGAGTTATACTTTTTTATTAATATGAAAGGTTATATCCAGCAAGGTCATATTCTGTTAAATTAACAGAAAAAATGGAACTGTAGACCATACCATTTTTATCCATACTTAAAATATACTTATTAATACTGATTAATGGACGCAGCTGACTTGGGGTTCCTTTTTTAAAATGTTGTTAAAGACATTAAATATTTACACGTCACAACCTGAACACTGTAGAATATGGTTCATAAGATAATACCTTTCACATTACAGTAATGTTTGAATTTGAAAATTGACAGTAAAATAAAATGTATAGCACAAATGATGGTCTTTACCTATGTAAGATTGTTGCTGGTATGGATATTTTCGTAATTATTTTGTTTAGCTGTACTCAAGTAATCGTTATATTTATATGAACATTGATTGTAATACCTGTAATATTGCATATACAAGAAAACAGATTTTCAGCCTTGTGGAGGCTTTTGAGAAAGAGAAAGAAGACAGGAAATACTTTGTGGTAAAGGTAGTCTTAAATATTGGTCAGCTACCTGAGTAGGTTATGGGCAACAGGATAACAAACTGGTTTTAGTCGGAAGTATTTCTCTCACGGCAAGACATGACATTTGAACAAAATAAATGTAGTGAGAGAAATTCCAAATTCGTCTCTAGCCTAATTATCTAAAACCTACACCGAAACAGAAATGACCACCTGCCTCCAACGTGATCCCATACCCAATATTTGTTGTTGTTAAAGAGGTTTCGTGTGGGGAGAACATAATACATAATGTGAAGTTTGTGATTCAATTGATGTTAAATGGCAAAATGGCTGACTTCCAGACACCACACAATTTTCAGTGTTAGCGCTACAGGACCAGGTACAAATTAGTTTGTCACAATAACTGCGCTAGTTCTGTGATATCCAAATCCTCTGAACAAATTTCAAATTGATTAAGTGCACTCAACACAGTACATTCTTCATTTTAATTAGTTTTAATCGTATAACTTGAATGTGTCCCTGTGCTTAACTAAATCGGGTTGTAAACTAAGCAGTCGGCGCTCCGGCGATTACCGCAGCAGACTCAGGCGATTAACTTTTAAAATTGACTTGTTGCCCGCCGCGCAGACAAAAGTTTGCCCACAAAGATCCAAATGTCTAATCTCCAAAACGAAGTCCTACAAAAACAGAGAGAGGCACAGTTGTTTACTTGGATCAGATGGGGCTGCGGGGGTCTGCACTGTTTTCACATTTGCTGACCATCGATGCGCAGCCTATAACCCCCTTCACCCAACAAGCGGTGCTCCCCCGGAGTTAGGAATGTCAGTAATCGCATACCCGAATACACTGAGATTTAAGACGTAGATATTGTCTTTGTGAGAAGTCACTATAACATTCCTGAGGGCAATCATAATAGCACCACTATCTCAGTCAAATATTTCTGAAAACAGACACATAAATTTGGCTGAAGTGATGAGAAGAAACTGATTATCCAAACAAAACTTTCTCCAGCGCCGAGGATCAGTGCATCATTACAGGAAGTCTAATGTGAACATACGTGAACATTCAAGAGTGTCTTCTTGCAAGAGCAATCCAAAACTGAGGGTGAAACAGCTGCTATGCCATCACACCATAGTCCTATGTATACATTTGAATTAATTACGGGTCATTATAGCTGTGAACGGCTGACCATCAAGTGTCACAAACTTGATTTGATTTCTGAATACACAGTTACATGCATACTCTGAACACATTACCTCGATTAATCATGGTTACATATTGATCCAATTATGTAGTCTACATATGAAAAGGAAGTGTTTTAAATGTCTCAGAACAGGGGAGGCCATAGGTACAGCAGACTGAAGAGCAGAGACTCAGCGTGTTGTTTAAAAAAGTAGATTAAATGTGAAGAATGAATAGCATAAGTTTGGGAATAACAGGAATAAGCCAGAATCATGTAATCATAGAGTTACTCTGTCACTTTTATTGTCAAAAAACTGATTTTGAGGTTAGAAAGTACATTTTTTGACAACATTCATCTTTAATCAAGTCTTTCAGCTTATATTTAATGTATTTCCTGAACATGAATTTCAAGTCTTCATGCTACAACACACTACTATAACATTGATGACAGTTCAGGGATAGTTGTAACAGGATTTCACAACTATCCCCTAATTACAATTAAGGCTGTTTCTTGTGCTAAACAATGGAAGGGAAAACCTGACAGGTGAGTGGTGCAGATATTCTCTCAAAAGCCTCAAATGAGGTTGAACCGGGTGGATCTGTGCAATCTGTGACAAAAAGTTATGGTGTTTGTCATGTAACTCTTTGCAGATACTATAAAACATCACAGAAGCTGTAGGAGAAAGGGGCCAGTGGGTTGCTCAAGCAGGCTACTGCAGTGCCAATAGGTTGTTAACTGATGACCAGGAGGAGAGGCTTACTAATGAAGGTAACTGATCTGTAATGATGGATTGTCTCCTCATGAGGTATGCAAATGATAGGCACATGATTGGAAAAAGTGAGTCAGTACAATGATGAAATTTGGCATTGCTGTTGTTCCAAATAATCTTTTTTTAGGTCTGAAAACACACATAGGTAGATTTAGAGGAGGAATGAAAAAAAGTACATTGTGAAAAGGTTCAAATGGAGGCACATACATATGTGTGAGTGCACACCAACACAGCCTGTCTACATTTTAGGATTATAAAGTGTGCTCCTGAATAATGTTTTTTGCAGTAATAAAATTGTATGTGCGGAGTTATTGCACTTTCAGCTGGTTGTTACATTTAACCATAGGTACTTATACAACTATCCCTAGTGCAGGGTACAATGTAACTTTTCACTTCTTGTAGAGCACAGCACAAATAAGAGCAGACTAATGGATGCAAAAGTAAAAATTGTTACAATCATTCCTGGTCTCCTGTACTAATATTTTATGCTTTAATAGTTGTATTGGTGTCACCAACTACTTGAACGTAATCTTTGAGTGCAAGTACATCTATCCATCATGTATGACATGATGACATGTACTCATCTAAGTATGGGTCTACACTCAGAGACTGCGTAGATAGGCAAGAGAACATAAGTACAATGTTTGGTTTCCTAGCTATGCCAAGTTAACCTTCTGTAAGAACTTGTTGTTGGAACAGTTGTTTTACCAAAAACGGTTTGCACTACATAGTACAGCTCATGGGGGCCACCGGTCTTGTAACCATGCAGGTTTGAATCCAAAATGTATTGTGACTTTTGAACACATCGGCAAGATTTGGGGAACCTATTGTCATTTGACCTTTATAAAATGTTGAATAAAAATATTGATGTTTGCAAAGTCCTTTGCTGCACAAATAAATGGGAGGTCTCCTTGACATTCTCTGATTTTTTTACATTTTAGTCCATTAGGTGGTATTTGTCCACCTATATTTTGTCAAGGTGTCATGGTAAATTAAATGCACAACATAAAAATGAAAACAGTGTTAAATAAAATAATTAGGTGTATAGTTTTTTTTTTTTATTGTTTATACACATTTCCTGAAACTATACCTCATTTTCTTAACTCTAGACACAGACAACAATACCATTATCCATGCTGGTAAAACCTCACAAATAATTTTGAAAATGAAACATTTCATTCAAAGCCATATAACCTTTTCTCAGGATCAAATTTTCCATCAAAATTACATAGGGAGTTGGGATGCAAACCCTTAAAATCATATGCCAAACCCATATATCAGTCCTAGAAAAAAACAATCTGATTTTTTGCTTTTTCAGATTACGTGACTAAATCACTAAATTACAGTCACTTTTCTCCAAATTTACATTCATATTAGGTATGTATATATCATTTAAATGCCATTTTAATTTGATTTTCAGAAGAGTTAATATTTCCTAGCATGGTTAATGGTGTTATGGTTTGTATTTGCAGTATCAAGGCTCTTTGTTATGCATACTATTGATGTACAGTAGCCAGTTGTAAAAGATGAAAATGTTTCTATAGGTACTAAAGTATAAAACAATCTCACAAATAAAATAACAATTCTTTCCAAGTAGACACATGACTGATGATACTGAAGGATTGTGTCAAATGTTTAGAATTGTGTGTACAGTTTTGCAACAACAGTTATTCACAATCATATTGTGAGAAGATAGCAGAATGTGTGGTAGTATTTGTAAAACTGGTAAAGAGGTGTGGTACTTGAGATTAAGGTTTTGGTAATTGTGTCTCAAGTCTCTCAGTGTGTTAACAATTAAAAAAACTAACAACAACACTGCATGACATGTTGTGAAATACAACTGTGTTTAAAAGGTTTCATTCATCATTTGAACAATGATGTGCTTTGAATGGAGTTATTTTCCATCTAAATCATTGTTGGACATTTGATGTCTCATTCAAAAGTATTCTGTAACAATCACAATAAAATATGCAGTTTGTGATTATTTATTATATGGATTCAACTTGAAAGTACTTAAAAATTATTATCATTATTTTGATTAATTATTAACTTTCACATTATTTTATTCAATCTAAATTTGCTTTTGGTTAAATCTGACTAAAAAGATGTTTTATTTTTCATTTATTAAAAAAATTTTGTAGTTCAAAAATGCTGGAGTTCTATCACAGTGTGGGCTACCATGTTATATTTAAATTGAAAGAATATTTGATAATGGTTGTACCTCACTTTGACTCACTCTGTCTTGCAGACATGCTTAATGGATGTAGTTACCTCAATTGAACAGGTGTCGGCGATAAAAACCCTGAAATGACTGAGCAACACTGACTGAGAAGTCTACGTGCATAAAAGAAATGTGTTTTTGTAATTATTCTTTTGTTGGATGTCATCAGCACAATTATTGTTGATAATATTTTTCATATTAGAACAATGTTACCATTAGTATCATGTATGTTGTGATTGTTATCATTGTTTTTCACATAACTGTGAAACACATAACATTTGAAAAACACTATGTTCTTTGATGTTCTATTGACTGCTTATGCCAAAAAATTACCAATGACTTACATTGCTTACTTTTCCTCTGACCTTTTTTTTTTTGCAAAAGACACAAGTGAGGCAATCGTCATGAGCACAATGCTCTTGTGTTTACATGGAAAGCACTACCATTCAAAATGCTAAACTCATTTAGTGATACAACTTTTCAGATCATTTTTCAATGATTTGTGGAATTTTGTCAGAATAATTACAGGTTTTGAGGTTCATTTTTAGAGTTTTGAGAGAGTGGCACATAGTTTCAGACAATGTGTGAACAATACAAAATAAAATAAACTGTACCCATGGTATTTGACCTCTTCTTACTCAGCACACTAAATGTGTACATGATTTAAATGGAAAACTCAAGGGGTAGTTGACTGTGATGAAGAGATGCCACTAACATTGCTGGAAAAGTGAATAAAGTGGTATTACATTGTTCTATGTGTGGAAGTGGCTCATATGAATAATTGTGCTTGCAGTTAATACTTGTGGTTGAAGTTTAATGGAGACACAATGGAGATTCTGTTGCTTCCAAGAGCTGGACACCATGTAGTCTGAGGACAGAAAAAATTGCTTCTAAGTTGCAGAACATATGAGATAGTACCTGAGGAGAGGAAGAGATTTCAAATGTCAAGACACACCCATAGTAATTTTCCCAGGCTTACTCAATCATATGGCCTCAATGACAGGTTTATAGCTATTTAGTACATAGCACCAAAAAGCAAATATTTGTCTTTTAACAATGACTGTATAATTGTTATAAACAATGCATTCCACCATCTAAATAATTTCCTTAAAGTATAGGTTGTGTGGTGTGGTGGCTAAAGGGCAAGGTGTTGGTCTTGTAAGCCAAAGATTATTAAATTCCTATTCATGCCCTTCAATTCCTACTTTCCACAGTTCCAGTAAATGTGAAGTAGGTTTTTATAATAACAAGAATTGATGTTGGCAGATGGGTATCTAAAATTCAACATTCAGCTTGACCTCTCCATGTAAAGCACGTCATGTCATGTGTGAGCACACTCTATACAGAAATCTAATCGGTTGTCATTGATAGTGTGAACAAGACGAGCCTATAACATGGCTGGAAATGTTCATTTGGCAATGCTACATGTCCTTGTCTGGGGCTCAATGAAGACACAAATTTGTTGTTTCCATGTATTATTTTGTAGCGCTCAGTGAAGTGCTATGGTTTATGTTACATGACTCAACAGGACAGTTAACTACAGCAGTGGCATGCTCAGGTGTAATATGCGTGGTATTTGTAATGTTCAATGCAATGTGCAAATTCCAAACATCCCTGAGATGAGCAACAATTTCAATAAAAACAACACTCATGTGAAGTATTTATACCATTGGCAGAGAGAGGTGTTGGGATGAGACTGCCCCCTCACACCTCCACAGGCACACTCCAGAACCCACATTGCCCCCTCCCAGCACCTTGTTAGACTGAATCTCACCTCTTGGAGAATCACCCTACAGCTCCCAGGCTGTGGTCACTATTCCCACATTAGCACCTACAGACTCTACCTGACCTAAGTGACCTGTAAATACAAATGCACATTTATCCACTGGTCTATGTATAAACCTAGATAGACATATAGACACATATATCTATATCTGGAACAATTAAGCTGCAGTAACCCATTTCTCCAGAGGAGTCAGTATTGAGTGATGGGTAATACTCTGCTACTGGTGTTCCAATTCTGATCCCTGAGGGTATGCTCATTTTTGTTTTCACTTGAAATTACAGGAGAGGTTCAGGCCTAGGTGAGAAAAGTTAACTGTGAAATAAGCTGTTTTAGTTGGTCATTAAGTACTGCATAACAACAAAACTCAGTATGTCATGTGGCCCCCAAACTAGAACTGTAGACCTCTGATGGCCTACATCATCCTCAGAGCATGTCAGTAGTCGTGTTGAGTATGAATCATGACCTATCTGTAATTTGTGATGTGTTTTACCAGCAGTTTGACCCCAGTCCTGGGTCACAGTGTTCAGTGCTGTAACCAGGATCGTGTGGGCCTATGGGTGACCCTACCATTCACACCGCTGGCCACACCTCACACTGCTGGGCAGTTTTGGGGAGGCGTTGGGGTGAGACTGCCCCCTCACACCTCCACAGGCACAGTCCAGCACTGCCCCTCCTCCCAGCACCTTGTTAGAATGACGTGGTAGATTGTGGACTCAGTGGAGACATGAAGTTGCTGTTTCAGTTTTAGATCCCTGCTTGATTTAATCATTGACATTTTTTTCAAAGTCATTTACAACGGAGCACAGTGTCCAAGTGGAATTTCTGTAATTTGGATGGTTGGGATTATTCTATTGGCACCTAAAAGCAAATAGTTTTTTTCTAACTATAGCTGTATGGTTATGCACCTCCACATGTTGTCCTGATAACAGGCATTGGTCTTGTAAACCAAAGATCATGAGCTCAAATCCCATCCATGCCTTCCACTAACAATATGAGCAATGCAGAATTTAGTATTAGCAAAACAAACCCTTTATTAATGCTGGAAAAACTTCAAATGACAACAGAATGTGGGTGTGTCTTCTTTAAAGGTTTATGGTTGATGTATGCTGGTTATTGTTTTCTCCAGAAATTCCAAACCTAGCTCGGGCCGTAGATCCAGGTAGTTTTGATGAGTGTGAATCAAGAGCTATCTGTGTTTTACCAGCAGTCTGACCCCAGTCCTGGGTCACAGTGTTCAGTGCTGTAAGGTACGTGTGGGCCCATGGGCGACCCTGTCATTCACACTGCTGGCCACACCTCACACCTCTGGGCAGTTTGGGGAGGCGTCTGCCCCCTCACACCTCCACAGGCACACTCCAGATCCCACACTGCCCCCCCCAACTCTCTCCCAGCACCTTGTGAGACTGAGTCTCACCTCTAGGAGAAGCAGCCTACAGCTCCCAGGCTGTGGTCACTATTCCCACATTAGCACCTACAGACTCTACCTGACCTAAGTGACCTGTAAATACAAACACAGATCTTCCCACCAGTCCATGCACATTTTAAACCTCTTTTTAGACATGGCATATAGACATAGATAGACACATATAGACATAGCTGCAATTAAGCTGCAGTAACCCATTTCTCCAGAGGAGTCAGTATTGAGTGATGGGTAATACTCTGCAACTGGTGTTCCAATTCTGATCCATGAGGGTATGCTCATTTTTGTTTTCACTTGAAATTACAGGAGACGTTTAGGCCTAGGTGAGAAAAGTTAACTGTGAAATAAGCTGTTTTAGTTGTTCATTAAGTACTGAATAACAACAAAACTCAGTATGTCATGTGGCCCCCCAAACTAGAACTGTAGACCTCTGATGGCCTACATTATCCTCAGAGCATGTCAGTAGTCGTGTTGAGTATGAATCATGACCTATCTGTAATTTGTGATGTGTTTTACCAGCAGTTTGACCCCAGTCCTGGGTCACAGTGTTCAGTGCTGTAACCAGGACCGTGTGGGCCTATGGGTGACCCTACCATTCACACCGCTGGCCACACCTCACACTGCTGGGCAGTTTTGGGGAGGCGTTGGGGTGAGACTGCCCCCTCACACCTCCACAGGCACAGTCCAGCACTGCCCCTCCTCCCAGCACCTTGTTAGAATGACGTGGTGGATTGTGGACTCAGTGGAGACATGAAGTTGCTGTTTCAGTATTAGATCCCTGCTTGATTTAATCATTGACATTTTTTTCAAAGTCATTTACAACGGAGCACAGTGTCCAATTGGAATTGCTGTAATTTGGATGGTTGGGATTATTCTATTGGCACCTAAAAGCAAATATGTTTCTTTCTACCTATAGCTGTATACTTATTGTAAACAAATGCACTAAACATTTACATGCTGTCCTGCTAATGTTTTTTGTGGCGTGGTGGCCAAGGGGTAAGGCGTTGGTCTCGTAAACCAAAGATCATGGGTTCAAATCCCATCCACGCCATTCAACAACAATATGGACATTGTGGAGTTTCATATTAACAAATAGTCCTTCAATAATGCTGGAAAAGCTAGTTCAGACCATAGATGCAAGTACTTTTGATGAGTGTGAATCAAGAGCTATCTGTGTTTTACCAGCAGGCTGACCCCAGTCCTGGGTCACAGTGTTCAGTGCTGTAACCAGGACCGTGTGGGCCTATGGGTGACCCTCCCATTCACACCACTGGCCACATCTCACACCTCTGGGCAGTTCGGGGGGGTTTGGATGAGACTGCCCCCTTACACCTCCACAGGCACACTCCAGAACCTACACTGCCCCCCCCCTCTCTCCCAGCACCTTGTTAGACTGAATCTCACCTCTAGGAGAAGCAGCCTACAGCTCCCAGACTGTGGTCACTATTCCCACATTAGCACCTACAGACTCTACCTGACCTAAGTGACCTGTATACACACACACACAGACATACACTCTCTCTCACACACACAACACTTATACATTCAGTAGTTCTTTCTATAAACAGAAGCAGACACAAGGGCATTGCCACAATATAAATAAACAGTGATAGAGAAGCTCTGATACTCATTAACAAAAAAACTCAGTGCTGCAGTTCAGAGAGTGTGTTTCTGCATAAAACAAGGACATGTGACTTCCATGGACTGAGGTATACTTCATCCTGCTCATTTATCAGGAAAAAAATGAATCCATGTGTGGTGTGGTATTACTTGTACCAAAATAATGGTACACACCACCAGATAAAAAGGACCTGTATTCTAAGTAACTAATTCACAATTAAAAATGGACTTGAATGTGTTTTATGTCAATATGAGTCCCATCTGACTTTGTTTTTCAGCTGTAAAAGATTTTTTAAAATCAGGACTTTGCTATGTGAGTTTTTAAAACAATGTATGCAATTAAACATATTTTTATAAAATTAAATACCTGAATTACACGTGCAATGGACAAGGTAGGTGTTAAAAATGCCTAATCAGGGAAAGGACAAAGTGATCCCACTTCAAAGCTCTTGTATAGTGATGAATGGATACATAACAGGGTAGCTGATAAAATCAGAAATTATGACCACTGAACAGAAACTACAACTGTATAACCTTGTCTCAATGAAAGTATATCTTTGGGTTTGTAAAGCTGATGTACAAGTTAGAGCTGCAGTTTGGAAAATCTTCTAACCAAGGACAATGTGCAAAAATGCATAACCTGGTGTGATGGACACAAAACCAAGAATTCTGAGCAATAGAGGAAAGAAATACAGTTTGGTAAGTAATCTATTCTCATTCAAACAGCTGGATGAATTTATGTTTGGAAAACGTCAAAGGATGACTTCAACCGACATTACGTGTTCTAAACTGTTGAAATTGGTAGTGGACTTCACATTGTATAGAAGGCCATCCCTGGGCAGTCATAGGGTCCAGTTATTACTCTCTGAGGTAGATTTATGGTCAAGGAAAAAAAAAAAACACTTTCAGCAACCGGACCCTGTGATGCAAACATTGTTTCCTCAAGATGTTTCCATATAACAAGATCATGATACCCTAGTGCAAATTACTAAATGGAATCAAGAATGGTCTCATGAACATCAGGATGAAGCTGAAAACATCCCATGGTCTCCTGAAACACAGAATCAAAACATGATTGAACATTGGGAAGTTCTGTAATGTAGAGTGCATACAAGATGTATTCCTCCATCCTGCGAAGAGCTGTCAGTTTTCCTTTTTGAAGAGCAGTTCAATATCCCTCTAGAAACAGTTAAACCTTGAATAACAATATTCCAAGGAGGACTGAACCTGTTATGAAGGCTAAGGTTGGCCCAAATTGTTGTTAGTTAATAAATATTCATGCATTGTTTGGTGTTTTCATTTATTTTTCCTACCTGCTCAATATGTGGAAAATTCCAGAATAACTAAAAGCCTTTATCCTCTATGAAATACCATGGATAATAATGCATGCTTCTGTGGCACGTGCAACACTAGCAAGGTCAAGATTCATATGTGTCTTATATGTTATATTTGCTCTATAATTTTTCAACTCTGAGGACTATCCAGCTATCTGTGTTGGTGTTTGTTTTTAAATTTTATTTTACCAGCGGCCTGACCCCACTCCTGGGTCACAGTGGACCTATAGGTGACCCTGCCATTCACACTGCTGGCTACACCTCGCACCTATGGGTGTCTCACCCAACTCCTTGTTAGACTGAGTCCCACCTCCAGAAGTAACAGCTCACGGCTCCCAGGCTGTGGTCACTATTCCCACAATAGCACCTACAGACTCTAACTTAACTGTAAAACACACATGCATGCACACACACACACACACACACACACATACACACACACACACATCCATTAGTACAAAAATGTCAACATTTGTTTCTCTCCATAAACACACAGTCACACACAAGTACACTGCCCCAACATCACTAATCAGCATTGTAAAAACTCTGATACTCATTAACGAAAACACAGAGTGCTGTAGTTCAGAAAGTGAATTTTTGGGTATAACAAGGACATATGAGTTCCATGTAGAGAATTTTCCTCCATGCTATCATTTTCTTTTCTTCAGAAAAAAATGGACACGTTACCTTATGTGATGAAGTGCCATCTGATGATGAATGATACAGGTAGTTGGCAAGACTGCAAAGAATCCTGCAGAAACATCCTTGAGTTATGCCAGCATAATTGCGTCATGATAATAAGCAATGTGTATCATGAAGTAAATCGCCCCCTGGAGTGATACAGATTTGGGCATGGTGGCCGAGGGGGTCAGGCATTGTCTTATAAACCAAAGCTCATGGTTTCATATCCCATCCATGCCTCTAAACTGTCATGCCTGCCAAGGCTCAGTCCAACTAGACCTCCTATTTGTAAATCATCGTTGGCCTTATCCCATAGTTACACTATATTATGACCTCAATGGCCAGCTCAATTCTGTCCTTTGGGTGGTTAGAATCACAGTAATGAGGCTAAAAGCAATTCGGTGTCCTTTAGCTTTGATTGTACAAGTGTTATAAATAATGTGTGCCTCACTCTGAACCACTACAAATGTATTGCAACATGTGGCATGGTGGCCAAGGGGCAAGGTGTTGGTCTTGTAAACCAAAGATCATGGGTTCAATTCCCATCCATGCCTAAAGTCCTGGTAACAGGGTTCAGCTTGTTACCTTAATTCTTCACTTTCCTAGTTTCTCTCAAAACACAAGTAAGCTTGATATGCATATCATACCCATTTATGAACTTAACAGAAGAGGAAAGTAATGAGTTGCTCCTGATTGTATGAACCAGCCAAGCTCCCTGTATGTCTTTAAAGTGTATCTTGTGGATGACTGTAATTGCATCAAAATTGGTATTCAAAGCTGTTTTCATTTCCTTACTTGGTTTCATCATTGGCTGCATTCCAGTCAAGCATTTGCTCCACCCTCATAAGCTTCACTTAAAACTTTCCCTTCTGAGACTTTGTTGCCTTTTTTGATGTGAGTCAAATCTGTTTGTGAAACCCCTTCACCTTCCGCAGTTCTCAGAGGAACAAGTCTGCATCAGAGTAGACTCTGCAAATTCATATCACTCACAGTTCGCATCAGACTTCCTACTCAGTGAAACTGCATGAATATTTATCATAGTATTATAAATTAAAAGTGTAAAATGGAAAAACAGACTGGAAAAGATGATGAATAAATGTAATTAATCCAGTAGGTTGGTATTTGGCATTTCATAGTGCAATCACATTAAAGCCTTATACAACCATAAGGCTAAGCTTAAGTTACATTAGCTAATTTGTTTTTTTCTGCAGGTGTTATCTTCCAATGCCAATAGCTGGGGTAAAGTGGATCTCAGTTCAATTGACCTACTCCGCTCTCACTCCCTTCCACATGCTGCACATGAATGTATACCCCTGTTTTACATAATGGAGTCATGAAACATGGGTTCAGTCCCCAGCATGAATTAAACTTTCCTGAAATCATTTGTAACAAATCATTGTGTATTAGTTGCAAACTCGCTTTACTCCATTTCAAACAGTGTTCTGCAAATGATCACTCTCCAAAGGAGAGCACAGTGTTCATTGCTGTAGCCAGGACCGTGTGGGCCTATGGGTGACCCTGTCATTCACACCACTGGCCTCGCTTAACACCTCTGGGCAGTTTGGGGAGGTGTTGGGATGAGACTGCCCCATCACACCTCCACAGGCACACTCCAGAACCCAAGGTGATGCCCCCCACGCCCCCCTTCTCCCAGCACCTTGTTAAACTGAGTCTCGCCCCCAGGTGAAGCAGCCTACAGCTCCCCAGTGATTACATTGTGAAGTAAGTACTGTTACAGTTTTTAACTATTTTTGTTCTATTTTTTGTACTGACAAAAGTATGTATTAAATAATATTACTTCAGGTTCACAGACAGTCCATGCCATCTAACATTCTTCCTCTATGACAAAAATGAGCCTCAATTTATTGTTTTAGTGTGAACTGGTGTGTTTGTATTGGAACAAATATATTTTACATGATGTATGCCTTAATTCTTGCCTCAACACTTTAATAACTGCTTCACATAATTACTGCCAGACATAATTAAAACAAATGAGAATCTTACAAAAGTAATTACATCCTATTGAGTCAAATCAAGGCAAAACTGCATGACAGGGACAATATCTGATTGTGATCACCATCTGGTGGCAGAAGGTGTATATTGCAACTTTCCACAAAGAGCATGTTCAGACATGCTTGTTCCATCACACCAGGAATTTCTTGTAAAGACATTTCCCATTATCTTACAATCCAAAATGATCACAAAATAATAATTCATAATTATAATATACACTATAATATAAATATACTTTACAATACTTTAGTTCAGTGAATTGACAAAATATCATGAACTGGGGGCATCTACAAAAAATATAAAATATGAATTACCTAATGTCCTTCAGGGCTAGTACAAGACTGATGCTGTTCTAAATCTGTGTATTTCAATAATTCTTAGTACTTATTTGTGTTTGTTACCACATTGGTATCACATTTACAGCACTGTTAGACTCAGTGGTAGGTCAGAAAGATTGAAAAATGGGATTGTGTTTGCTCTGTCTTATTTAGAGCAGAAGTGGCATTTCCATTTAACATAAATTTGGTCTGTGATTGTATTACCAAAATTGCTGCTGTCAAAAAGAATTTTTTTACAGCTTGTGACTCACCCATTCAGGCAGAGTGTACCTGATTCTCCCTACCACAGTGATGTCATCTCCGAACCAGCAAGCAGTCACGCTCTCTAAATATGGCTCTGTGATTGCCATGGAGACAAAAAAGTGGTGTTATAATCTGTATTGTTTGGCCTTAATCCTGCAGCAGATTTTCTGAATAACTTCATAACATAAAGTAAATTATATTGAGCTTGAAAAAACACCAGATATGTGAGGAAAAAAATGACCTTGTGTTGTGTTGTCTCATAGGACAGAAAAAATACCATCAGAACAGATGTCTCTCAGACACAGTCACTTTGAGATATGGTCTCGGTAAACCTATAAGAATAATTAAAAGAAATAATTATAATAATAATACATGTATTTCTTTGCTGTCCTTTATGTAATGATCACACTTCACTGTGAAGTGGGGAAACTGACCTCAAACTGGATAGTGCTCAGCGACCATTTTGTGCCTGGAAACTCATGAAACATCAGCTGAGTACCAGTCACCCAATTCACTCAACTCAATGTGACTGTGCTGAGCCATGGCCCCAGGCCTGTTTCACTGTGCTTCTCACTGCCCCAAAGGGAGGGAAGACCAGACTAAGCCCTCTGACCAAACAATCGGGCGGTATTAACGCTAGATGACCAGGAATATTAATGTACATCCACTTCAATAATAAGCCTGCTCCACTGAGCTTGCTTGGACAGCGACCTTTGGTCGGTTGCCCTGAAACAGAGGCCCGATTAGGAGGTAATCTCATTACGATGCTGGTAACACGTGAGCAGTGATTAAGTGAAATTAGGGGAAAAGGTGAGAATATGATTCATTTGGAGAGCTGAGCTATGGTCTCCCACCCCCACACACTCACACAATACTGCCCTGGACCTGTGTATTATCCTGCATCTGGAATAACTCCACTCATCCTTTTGCCCACATGCCATCGGCCAGGAGCAGAGCTTATTACGGTAGGTGAATGAATGTGTTGTGTCCTCCATTTAGTCGTTTTCCTCCTCCTTCCCGTAAACCTGTCTAAGCTTTTTAAATCTCTTGATCAATGTGCAAACTTTTTGTTCGCTTTGTTCCCCAGGTGGAGTTTCCACTACTCCAGTCTTTCATTCAGCTCAGTCTTTCATCTCTTTCTCCTGTTCCTCTTCTACCGGTTACATACTTCATCCTCATTTTTTTTCCAAAACAATGCAATTCATCATCTAGATGGTATCTATTCTGCAATGGATACAATAAGCATTCCCATAAGACAGGCTATTTAATGTAGGACGGTCTGGATGACTGATTAATCTGCACCGACATGTGTAATGAAATCCATGCTGGGTGAAATCAGGGCTGTTTGGACTGAAAGGCCAGTTATGAACCCGTAGTTCCTGGGTCTGCTTATCACTGATTTCAGCTTACAGACCAATGCTCTGAATGGATAATATTTGATTGCTTCGCTTCAGCACTCAAATTATGTATTGAAGGATTTATTCTGTATGAGCAGAAATAAATAAAAAATAATGGCATCATTACATACAACATCAAAATGATGGGCAGTATACTGTTTCAGAGTGGGGAGTGGTTCAGAGATTACTGATGTACAACTAGAATATTGTGCAGGATCTTCATATTCAATATGTGCAATACTAAAGTGATGCTGTTAAAGAAGCTCTGTATTATTCCCAGTTAAATTTTGAACATTGAGAGCGCTACAACATGTTTACATTCACTTAAGAACTGAAATATGTGATGTAATTTCTAAAAGGATGTTTAGCAGAAATGGCATGAAGGAATGGTAATTATAGGGACATAATTGGTTCGTATTGAACACTGTTTACCAGAATTGTTCTATCCCATATCTTGACAGCTTGAATAAAGAGAGATGAGAGTGATGATGTCATAAAGAAACAGTTCATCGGTGCACTGGCATCATCTCAGATAATGAGGTTCCTGTGAAAAATAACAGCCCTTTTTGTATTTTTCCTCTTTCCAGAGGAGGACTGAATGCAGGGACAATGTACACAGACCCCTGGTTGGCATGTGCCGTTGGCCTTGTTTTGGAATTGGTGTACCAAAGGTCTGTTTTGGGGAGATGCGAGATGAGTGAATGTTTAACATCCTACCCATGGTAATGAGTGTGTGTACTGTATCTGAGTGAGTGTGCGTGTGTATTGAGAAGGCAGGTCCTGATATTTATAGAGGGACAGCGGGAGCACAGGACAGAAAGGACAGTGATCTGAGTGATCGGTATTAAGCAGAGAGCAGGACGTGGATCGACACAGTCAGCCAACAAAAGCCATAGAGGCTGTGAAAAGGAAATTGGGGAGAAGAGGCCATGCTGACCATGTGATGTGTGTTTCTCAACAAAATGAGCCAAGGAGCCTAACAGCAGATGCATTAGGGAGATAGTGCTCTTCAAGAAGAAGTATTCAGGAGTGCTTCAGCTTGGTGGATCAGCATAAGTGTCAGAGAGGGAGTCGGATGCATGATTAAGGTGAGACTGAGGTTTGGGGGGATACAGTAGTAACAGCAGGAGCAGTAGTAGGAACAGTGACAGCAGGAGCAGCAGTAGGAGCAACAATGGGCTCAGCAGCATTGGAACTGATGGGGTTCTTTCTGGGCCTGCTGGGCTTGGTGGGGACCCTGGTTGCCACGGTACTGCCCTATTGGAAGACATCGGCCTTCATTGGCTCCAACATCGTTACAGCAGTGGGCAACGTGAAGGGCTTGTGGATGGAATGTGTGTACCAGAGCACGGGCACCTTCCAGTGCGAGACCTACAACTCCATGCTGGCGCTGCCCCCTGACTTGCAGGCCTCTCGCGCCATGATGGTCATCTCCACTGTGCTGTCGGTGCTGGGCTGCGCCCTGGCCAGCCTGGGCATGCAGTGCACTGTCTGCCTGGACGGAGCTGCGGGCAAGGCCAAAGTGGCGGGCGCCGGGGGCTGTTTATTCCTGACAGCAGGGCTGTTCTGCCTGATCCCTGTGTCCTGGACCACGCATGAGGTGGTGCAGACATTTTACCACCCTAATTTGCCCTCCAGCTACAAGTACGAGCTGGGGGAGTGCCTATTCGTGGGCCTGGCATCGGCCCTCATATCCATGCTTGGCGGGGGGGTCCTATGCATTTCCTGCTGTGAGGACCAGGGTGGCCGGAGAGGCGGGGTCAGGAGGCATGGGGGTGGGTACCCATACCCTGACCGTGCCCCATCCTTCCCCAGGACCACCACTCATGCCATGACCTACCGCAACCCCACCCTCCAGACAGGGGTGAATACTGTTGCAAAGAGCCAGGCTCCAAACCCCAGCCATTCTAGCACCAGCAGCCAGTCCACTGATGCCATCCATGGCTCCAAGAAATTGCCCCGCCACAACACCGCGGCTGGATATGATGTCACTGGCTACGTCTGATGATGTCACTGGTTACTTGGCTCTCCCCTCCATGCTTTGATCTTGTGTGTTGGGGCTGTGGGATTTGTAGTACCAGAAGGTGAGCCTGTTGATAACAATGTGGTTAGACCAATACTTCATTAGTACTCTCAAAGAGCCCAAAAAAGACCTTCATCAAAGCTTAGAGAAATGTGGCCTGCCATAGACTCGACCCAGGGGAGATGAGAGACATGTTGGTCAGCAAATTGTGGATGTCTACAAAACAAAAAAATCTGTCCAGTGGTAAACCTCACAAAACTGCTCACACATTTCAATGAAGCATATATTAGACACATGACAGCAAGAAACACCACGAAGAACTAAATCAGCGAATAATTGCCTCTCTCTCCTGTGGTCTCACTGTGTCCTTACATACTATTATAACTACTGCTGTTATAACTGTGTTATAACCTGTCAGGATGAAAGTATCATAATCTAATGATGTAAAAGGACAGTTCTTGGCTCAAGGACAGAAACTCAAAAATATAGAGTATAGTTTTTTGGACTCCCTCTGAACTCTAGTCAGTGCAAATATAAGAGATTATATGATTCCTAAAATAAAAATCTATGCATGTGCCTGCTGAAATGTAATTTGTTTTACCTTAAGTTGCTTTTGTACTTATTTCTGCCTCTCACTTAGTATAATTCCTGTGGCAAAAGTCAGTTTTTAGATATTATTTGAAACCTGTTTTTTGTGATTTTTTTATTCACAGTATCAAATAACCAAATCAAAGTAACTGAATTGTGCAAGAAATTTGACATTGGTATGATTTACTGCAGTTCATAAAATGGACATGATAGAGTAAAAACTGCCATTATTAAAAATGTATGCCAAGCTTCTCAAAAACTTGGGGTGGTTAATTTGTTCATGCAAATAGAGGGCTAAGCTTCATAAGGAGAGATAGATAAAAAGAGACTTGGAAATAGGAAAAGTGACCCAGTATCAGTTAAGGAACTGAGGACATCACTGACATGTTGTGACTTACTCAGCCCTGTGTCTAACATTCCCTGATTTAAATCTGTCTGCATGTTACCTATTATTTCAGATACATTTATCTGTTCATAGTCAATATATTTGATCATTTTGATGGGCATGACCATGGTAATGACATCTGAAATCATTATTTTCATTTATATTTTGTTTAAAAGTTACATTGTACTTTAAGGTGGATAATCTCCTTGGTTTAAAGGTTGTGTGTTTGACGGGGAGGCTGAGAAGCTGAAGGCTAACGGCCGAAAATGATGACCATTCCCAGGCCCTGTTTTGCGTGGGCAAACACTCAGCTGTGGTCAAAGTACAGACAATGCAAACAGAACGCTTCCTCCTATCTCTGTGCCAGTGGGTCAGGCCTTATCACCAACATGTGCTCCAAAACGGAATGAGAGCAAACTATGCTTCAAAACAGGAGAACGAGAGACAGGGTGTGCAAGGCTAAGCATGAACTGAAGAGAAACTCGACACGATCAATAATTTGTTTAAACAATGACTGAAGCTCCTGTATCTCCTCAGTGTTGGTGACCAGGCAGGTTGACCAGTTGGCTGTTTTAGATAAGCAGGTAAAGAGTTAACTTGCATGAAACTGTAATGTTTTTTTTTAATCTGATTCTCAAGGCTAAGTCAACACCCAGCTGATGTTACTGTAATCAAAGGCCTAAAATAACAGCTAATATACAGAACAAGAAGGTAATGTGTTACATTCAAAATATAGGTCAGATGGTATGTACCTTTCAGGAGTTTCATTTTCATTATTTTTGTATTTATGAAGGCATGTCTAGCATAGGCCACCACTTAAAAGTTCATATTGCACTGGAAAAGTCACTGATATAACCTGGAAAATACAGTAAGAAATATAGTATCCCCCATTTGACCCAGTACCCTTGTTTCTGTTACATGGTCTGATTGAGTAAAGCAGGCAAACACATGGAGAAACAGACAGATATGTAGACACACACAATCTCATCAATAAAACAAACCCAAAAAGCTTTCATAAGTACTATAGAAAATGAAAAGAGGTGGAAAGAGATGGGTGTTACTTTTAATACTATGAGGGTAAAACGCAGTCGTTTAGCACAACAGGTTTATTGAGATTAACTATTACCTATTTGTAGAAATATTTAAGTGAAGAGCTAACAATATGCAAAACTTGGTATGTTGAATGTCATGGTAATTTTTGTGAGGAAATTCAAGGCAGGAGGGTAGTATTTAGGGGAAATATTCTATAGTACAGCACAATTAATAATAGAACTTTATGCTTGTTCTGTGGAGCATGGAGAAGTTTGGACACAAAGGCCCTGAGAGTGACCCATTTTACAGATGGCGCAGTGGGCAGTGGGCCCTGCAGACACTTCTCTGCTGCCTGCGTTGTGGCATGGGCAGGCAGGTCAGGGGCAGGGATGTGAAATCTGCCCAGATGCCTGCAAACCTCAGGCCCTGACAGGTGGTTTGGTCTGTCTTCAATCCTCCATCTCAGTGGTCCTCACTCAGCACTTAATTGACTCACCTCATATGGTTTCTTGGACTTTCCGTTCTTGCTGAAGATTATCAAGCAAAAACAAAAAGCAGCACACACCACAGTCCTCCAGGACCTGGGTGAGCACTACTACCCTAACTCTGATGCCACACAGGCTGATGTTTAGCATGATGGACACAAAAAGAAATCCTGGTTTTTTTTATTTGGATGGGGATGATAGAGTTGAACTTCTTTACTGCTGTAACTAGAACTATCTCAGCAAGAAGGAAATTAATTTAATCTAGTTCATTTAAAATGGCCTGAATGAGGGAATCTATGAGAAAAAAAATATGACGGAATGTCAGGATGAGTTACCTTCAGTTATTCCAAAGGTATATTGATGGGAAATGCTGCATAGGTTTAATATTGTGTTATTTGACCATATTTAGTATGCATCTATTCATATCTCACCCATTCCATTGAACCATGATACAGTCATTTGTTCTCTGAGGGTAGGTGCAAGTTCACCAAATTAAAGACGGAACTGAAACACAGTGCTATCAGCACATGCAGTATCACTGTTGTCACCATATATAGTCATGGCATCGCATTTGCTCTGACTTTTCCCGTCCATTTGTTTTCTATATAAACCTGGCTGTTAGTCTTGGAAAAAATTACCCACAAGGGCCAAGTCATTTTGATCAGTGAAAACAGTTAAAGAACCCTCGATAAAGCTGTTTCATTTAACATTTTCCCTTCAAATGTAGCCTTTCAGGACTTTCAGCACTTGCCCATTGAAATCAGTAAGTAAATAACTAACTTGTGGGTTAAACATCTACCTCCCCAGAGATAACATAGTGGCTGAAATATTCCCATCCAATTTGATGCTGAACCATTTAAATCTTTTGCAGTGCCACCCATTGTCATTTTTACATGTTACAACCTAAACTGGCAGCTTAATTACACATAGATCCAACATGTCATTCACAGATACAAAACTATTTAAAAATGACAAAATAGAACAAAAGCTTCACACAAAGAGTAACAAGTAATGCTTAGCAAACAAAGTATCATAAAACAGGTCACATTCTCTCCATGGCCCATATCCATTTACCATTAAATAAAGCCCGTCTTTAACTTGTATTTCCAAAAATGTGAGAAAGGCAAAAAAATTGCCATGTTGACCTTGGCCCTGGTCATTATAGACCTCCAAAAATAGTACAAAGATGTAAAAGATTTGGCAATTGGCAAATTATAGGCATGAAATGAGAACTACATGAGTAAAGCAAACAACTTCAAATTTGATCTTGCAGAAGTACTGTGAAAACAATTTATAGTAATGATGCAAAGGCAATGCACTTTTGTTGTACTCTTGTAGTGGTGACAAACACTGCTGAACTCATTGTTGAGCAAAAAAAAGAGGTTACAAAGCAAATACACTTACAGTATACAGTATGCCTGCTTACAGATCTTGGCTCCAAGCAGTCTCTGGGGTCTCTTTAAAGGAGTTGAAGACTGCCCCCTGGTGGTGAACTGTAGCACTGAACATACAGTATCAAAATATAACATCTAACAGCTATTGCAACTCATATTTTATTGCCCCATTACAGGAGTGCATAAATAAGAACTTCTGTTTTGGCCGGTTATGTGACGTTAATGTAAACTGGTAAAACTAAAAGGCATCCCTGCGGAGAGTTTATACTTCCTGCAACGACTGTTCTACAATTCAAATATACTTACTCCACTGCTCAATGCCAACAGGCTATGAATATATTGTCATGACAACCAGTCCAGGATCAGCTCAAACCCCCCACACCCAGCCTGAGCACTACGAGTAAAAGGCAGATACTGATTTAAAAACAGCTTGAAGTCATAATCAATCTAGGGCATATTGCAGAGGTGGAGAAACCAGTGTCAATGATGTGAAACACTAGAATTCCTATTCCTACTGCACACAAGGGTGATGTTAATCATATGTATTTTCCAAGAGAGTTGTGGTGAGCTTTCTGGGAGTTTCACTAATCACCTTCCCACTAGCCCAGATTCCCTGTTTCTTCTTATGCCACGGGATGAATTGATCGAAGATAATCAGGAACACTCAGACTTCCCAGAGCAGTGACACAGGTCTGCTGCCAGGCTTTTCATTTGCAACTAAAATCGGAAGTGGGTGTTAACTTGTTCCCCACAGCTGTGTGCTGTGGGCCACGCGATCAGCCCGTGCAAAGCCTGTCCTCGCATTCACAGTGCTGGGGCCCCATTGGTTTATTTTACCATGTCTGCATGGCGGGGGAGTCATAAATGCACCGGTGCGTGACACAATCTAGAGGACAGGGCGTCTCCTGGGATTCCCAGAGTCAGGGTCCAAGATGGAGTTTCTCTCTCTGGGGCACCTCTGCTAGCTTTCCAGCACTCTGAGAGCAGGCTATGGGGGCCTGTAATGGGGCATTCGCCAACCTCTCCATTACTTTTTAAACACATTTTTTTAAAGCTAAAAAAAATGTAAAACTTGCACTGCATCAGTAACTTGAGCTGCATGATTTGCATTAGAGGACATTTCATAGGCTTGGAATGGTGAAAATTCATTTAAAGTTTTGCAGGTGAAAAGGACACATTTGCAAATCCATTAGTAATTAGATCTATATAATCTAACAAAAAAATATATCACCAATGAAAATAATATACTCCCCAAACAGAGTAGTAGCTCCCAAAAGGTAGCTTTTTATTGCATGTGAAATAAACATTCAGACACTTCGGCCCAAGAGGTCTCTTTCTGGTGACCTGACAAAGACCTCAAGGCAAAAAATTGGTTTTCTGTTTATTGTAGTAGCAATAAAAAGTACCTTTTGGGAGCAGTTACAGTATTCAGGCACTAAATTATTCCAAGAGTAAATACAAAAAAGCTGGACCACAACATGAAAAAGGACAGCAAGCCTTGCTGTTGATATCAAATGTGTGCATTTTAATAATGCCTTGTTGACAGAAAAATGTAATGGCAGACCTTGTAACAGACCCAACTGATTCCCTTCAGAAGTGTTTTTCACACTAGCTTGGGTTGCTGTGCTCTGAAGGAGATCTTTCTCCTGTCATCTCAGTTCTCTTCCCAGCATGTGAGGGATCTGTCATTCCCTCTCTCTCTCCATCCTTTCTTTCTCTCCCAAACTCAATCACTAGGGGCTTGTCCAGTAGTCGGTACCCATTCACTAGTTCCAGGGCAGCTTCAGCTGTTTTTGTATCTGCATGAAGATAATACAGTTCCAGTTTACATGCTGTGAGTGTGGGAGATTAAGCATGTACATATATGGATAAGTGTGAATATTGGCACAGATCTGTGTGTGTGCATTTTACATATTGTATTTAATTGTTTATTGTGTGCCAGTGTGTATTATTTTCATCTATGAGAACAGGAGTGATTTTTCTGTGTGTGTATATGCGTGCAGGGCTGTAACACTATACAATTTTTCCACTGCGGTCATGAATTCTCACAACACTGCGGCTTGCGCAATTATCGCCAACTGGGAGAGGGGGTGGGTAGTTCAAGTATTATTACATTTAAGAATAGAGAAACAGACAGCTTAGGTGGAAAAAACTGCTTATTTATGAATAGGGCATGTTTAAACATGTAAATATTTAACGGGTCAAACAGAAATGCAACATAAACTAATTTCTTAATATATTTTTAATATTATATCATATGAAAATAACAAAATGACAATCATAATAACATATCATTACTCCAATATATGTTTTATAATCGTGGTATGTATTCTTTAAGGATTGGTTTCCCAGGCATGGATTAAGCCAGTTTTCAGTGGTTTCATCAGTCCATCATTGAAATTTTCTTTTCATCTAGGACAAAGCTTAATCCATGCCCAGAAAACCCTCCTAAATCTAGCAATACTTTCTAATAGAACATATTGAGATGTCAATAAGGCAATAATAGGGTAAATCATGGTGGCAATAATAATAATAATGATAATAATAGTAGTAGGAGCTATTTTAGCAGTAGAAGTATTCTTGTAATAAAAAGAAGAACTTTTCTAACAAAGTCATGTGATTCCTGCTCAATTTTGTCTTAATTTCTTGTGCTTTGAATATAAAATATGGAGGAACCGAAAGATTTTGTTTTGCTTGTAATAATTATTAATTGTGAGTAACTATTCGTGCATGAAACCATATTTAACCACCTCATGATTCCACATTCCAATGTGTAAAGGTATAAAGAATTTTATCCAAACGCCCATCCCTAATAAAAACAGTAAAGCATTTAGGCTATTGTTTTTGCGCTAAGCTTACACTTCAGATTACACACCCCGTACACACCTGGCGATATACACCCATAAAAACAAAAAAGCGGAGTAAATATGGATGGAAAATATGCACCAATGACAGTAATCAAATCAACAGCTTGGTAGGTGTGGCATTAGTCAAGCCTTGTGTTAACTAGTGTGAGTGTGTGAGTTTGTTTCCATGTATGTACATGTGTGAGTGTGACTGTGTGTGTAAATGCATCTGTGTGTGCCTGTGCATGTGCGTATGCTTGTGTGAGTGCGTGAGTGTGTGTGCATTACCTGAGAAAGTGATGAATGCCTGTCCCTTGAGTCTCCCTGTGAGCAGGCGGTACAGCAGGGGTGGTCTGTCAGGCTGCTGGAACCGTGAGAAGAGGGAGACCAGCTGAGCCAGGGAGGCCCTCGGACTGAGATTCTTAACGCACAGCACCTTCAGAGGCAGGGAGAGCCAAGAGAGATAAAGAGGCCATTTACACACACAGCCATTTTAGAGCAGAGGTGTTCTAAAACACAAAGCATGCTTCTCAGTATATTTTATTGTTTTGTACATGTTACTACCTTGGACAGCTCCCCTCGCTGGTAATTCTGAAATCGAGGGATACACCGGATCCCTGCCACAGTCTCTCGATTCTCCCGAATCTCCTCCTCTGGGACCATTTCCACTGGGCCACTGACCTTCAGAGGACCACCAGTTCCCTGCCTGGCCACGCCACTCAGACTCCCGATTGGCTGGCTCACACTGATCTTGCTCTCACCAGCCAATTGCTTGCTACCACCCTTGACTTGAAGCTGAGCAGGGCCTATAAAGTTCTTAGCTTCATTTTCAAACAAGTCTTTGCTCTGGCAGTCCGAAGTGCCGGTGCAGTTATGACCCAGCGTCCGTGTCTCAGTGGGCCTCAGCTCAGAGCAGTGTTTTGGACTCTCTGCTTGAGCACAGTCGCTTTTTGATTCGGGCTCAGAAACAGATGTGCACGAGGGACTTTTCCTCCCAGACTTGGCTAAAAGCAGAGTTGCCATTTGTTTCTCATCTCTCAGGACATCCTGGTAGAGAACTTTCAGGGGGTCTGAGGAAGATGACCCCTCTTGACATGACTGAGAGTCATCTTCTGCAAGCAGGAGAAAAGCAGAACAGCTAGAAACAACTTTCAACTAAGAATGCAAGTTCTGAAACAGCTACTTTAATTAAAGAGTAAACTACTATTACAGCACTCTTGAGCAAGATGGTGCAGATGGACATTTCCTCGCACTTAATCTAAACCAGAGCCCGCATTTAGAAAATGACTCAGAGTAGGTGTGCTATAGTAGAATCAGTTTTGCTTTTAACTCATAATAGATACAGTAATATAAAAAATAAAAATATTATATTATAATATGGACATGCGAAAGTTGATTCTAGATTAGTACTCCCACTCTTTGATGAATCAATCCACACCCTGAACTACAGTTAAATACCCCTGGAATCATGGATGAGACAAATGGAGAAGAGGGAGACAAAAGCTCTTGATAAATACCATAATTGTGAAAATAATATTTAGAAACCTAATTTACACTAAGGTTATTGGTTGGCTTGCATCCATGCTTCTCACTGTCAGTGACATAGAGCCGTCTTACCCTGATGATAAAGGGCAGAGAGGAAGTTGAGACGGTCGCTGCCTTGGAAGAGTGCCCTTTCGATCTCCATCTCTCTGCGGGACAGGGCCCGGCTGGCTGAGAGGCGCTGTGGCTGGGAGAGCAGTTTTTCCCGGGCCTCAATCTTGTCCCGGATAATCTGCAGACGCTGACGTCTTGCCCCAGGTGCAGCGCAAACTCCTCGGTTCTACATCCCAATTAATGAAGTATTAGATGTGACCCAGACTTACAATCAAGGCCAGTGCCGACAGAATAGATATGCTGATCTAAGATCAGTTTTGCCTTTCAGCCCATATTAAATCAGCTTGAGATAGGGACAAAGGAAAACTGATCCTAGTTCAGAAATGCTATTGTAATTTCTGATACAACTCAAGGCAGATTGTCTGTGAAGTGCTGTGAACGATGGAAAATAAAACTGGCTATGCATGTCATCCTATGCAATGGTCACTGAAAGCTTAGCTGAATAAGTCACTTCTGCAAATGCCACAGAGAACAGATGCTGCATTAATTTCTAAATACAATATTTACTTTATTTTCACACAAACTGTGCTGGGTGTGTTCCTTTGCTTACAGCCTGCATGATGCCTTTTCATATTTGAAAACTTTGAAGGCAAGGTTGGATCAGGGGAGCCAGCAGACCAGCTACCTGTAGCTGAGGCAAAAGAGTTTACTTACAAAACCAAATCTCTAATGTCTGGTCTCACAGGAAATTAGAACATTTCCTTATTTTTGATTGGAGCAAGGTTTGGCTCCCTGAACTACCCCAAGACTTACGGTCATTGGGCTAATTTTTAGTGTGGCCCAATGACCTGTTCCAGAGATTCCTCTTCTCTTAATTGCCAAATGGGGTATCCCTTTAGATGAAAAATTATACGTATGGACTCCACCTGAAATTAGGATGTACTCCAATTTCTGTTGTCAGCTGGTGCAGTGGGAAGCAGTGTGTGTGTGTGTCTGTGTGTTTTAGTGTATTTGTGTTCAAGGGTGGGGTGAGCTACTTGAATTGGAGATCTTCTGGGAAAACTGATTTGGGGGGTTGTGCTTGAGGATAAGAGGCGTAGCATAAGCCTTGAGGCTCAATGCCTGTGTACTTGTTTGATGTTGAAGGTCTTTTAGCTGTTGGGAAAGAGGGCAATAAAACACAGGCTAATCCTGTTTAAATAGCAGCAAAAAAACTCCTCAAAAAAAATAGAAAAGAGTAAACCAGATAATGTTTCTGGTTTATGTCCTTTATCATACAACAGTGCTGAAGAGAAATCTCAACACCGACAGTCAATCCAAAAACCCAATACATGCACAAAAAAAAAAAAAAAAGTCTGCTTCAGTAAAACTTCACGCTCCAGAACCCACCCCATGCCTGTTGGTCTTACATACTTTCTCCCCTGCCTCGGGCTGGTCTTTGCTCCTCCACAGCTCGATCTCTGCATCGGTGAGGCCTAGCTCCCTCAGGCTTGCCAGCTCCTGTTCCCCATCCTGCAGTGCCTGAAACTGGGACAAGCTCCTCACGCCCGCAGCCTGTTCCCCAAAGGGCTTGTACAGGGCAGCAGGGGCAAAGCACTTCCTCTTGGCCATGCACCTGCAAACGCAAATTGGGGTGGGGTGGGGGGGGGGGGTGTTACTTGCACCGAAGAGGAGCCAGGAATTACATTACATTACACAACCACTTCACACAATGCTACCCTGCTCCTATTCTACGCAGTTGGGAGGAACTCACCGGTCAATGTCAGCGTCTGTGTCCAGCTGCTGGAGGAGCAGGCTGTGTAGCTGCCGCTGCCCTTCCGTCTCCTGCTCCTCTGGGATGGGTGCATCTTCACCTGCATGACGAGTAACCCTACATACAGAGACAAAAACCTAAGTTGAGGGCCTGTGTGTGTACATGTTATTGTTTTAGAAATTATCCTAGGTCAATTAGATAATTAGCTGCATACACCAATGCCAGCTATCTCAAATATTAAACCACAGTCAAATGATCATCATAATCTTATCAAAGTCTTGATCTTATCCAAAAAAAAAAAACTGCAACTTAACTTTGAAATTACCTAAACGATTAATCTGTTTCTTGATATGGTTTCCAGAAACAGATACCACCTTCCTTACCCAATACTGTGTTTGACCTTTGATCTTGTCACAAATCCATGGCAACAGACCAATGCCTTAAGTGGCCTGTGGTTTAGGAAACCAGTAGAATCAACGAAAGGCCATAATCACACACTCTCTAGTCACTAACAATAGGGCCTTATCACAGTCTTTCATGTCAAGCACAACCCACTTTTGTGACAAGTGTGCGAAAAGCTGAAAGCCAATGTCTGGTTTCTGGCAGAAATTGGATCATATCCTCAAAAGTGAGCAGCAACATCGCCAGAATAAACCAAGACAACAACATATCATGCTGTGGTTAGCTGCTAATTCATTCACGTTAAATACGTATCCACGGTAAAGATTATTCTAAATGCGAATCCGATGTATTGTAACCCATTTTAATTCAATCTGTTGTAGCTATTTGATCGAGAAACAAGTAACACATATGTGGTAGCTACACAACGTCTAAAATGCTTAGCTCACTGTACGCAGTCCATCAATACCCTCTGTCAAAAAGCTAGCGGCAAAAAGGGAACAGTGAGTGTTAGCCACTGTTGCTAACGATACAGAGATTTTCCGTGACATTGATAATACTGATCACCCGGACGTAAAATATAAGCATAAGACATGCTGTCCCTGCAAAGAAATGTGCTCGCTCGTTATGAGCAATTGCATTTCACGGCCCAATGGAAAAAGCTACAATTGCACGCACCGTCAGTGTCTGCCTGTGCACCGGGAAGTAATTTTCCGTAAAAGCAGTTGGATGAGGCATGTAATGTATCTCTGCCCCTAAAAGATGCTGTCATTCCGTACTAAAAAGCAATGATCTGTTTTCATGACAAAACATTAAAACGGTTAAATCGACAGGTTGCTGCTTACCGCCTCATATCAACGTAAACAAAGTGTCTTCCTGTTTCAGTGACCGTTTCCGAGGTGAGGGATCTTGGGAAGTGTAGTGCAGGAATGTGTCCAGGAAACAGGTGTTGGTGAAATAAATGATGGTGATTACAGAGGCATTACGAATCAGTCTACACAACTTTCCATAATTTTGGTTGAAAGCTTGCCTGCCTATACAGTTTTTAAGCACATTTAAAGTAGTGAAAGCGAATTATCACAGTTTGACTCATATTTGAGCAACAGTAAAAGAAAAAAAGTGCGTGAAAGAATGAATGAATGAATAAATAAAGACACATACGTGCTGATGTGAATCAATGATTTCGATGATGCAGAACAGCCTTACCACCCTGGAACCATTACTGAACCTGCTGAAATCTAGTTTAACATGTGGGGTTCAGATATACCTGGTTGAATAAAGTCAAAACTGACTTTCCTCATTATTACTTCACAACATCAAGCTGTACATAGTGGCTGCAATGAGTCACTTGAGGGTGTGAATTGGTACTTGGCCGCCTCGAATGACATGTTGGTTTTTCAGTCAAATTGGGTACTTTTTCACTGATTCTGTTCTGAGTTGTGGGATTGATACACAGGCTTTAATGTCTACATGGTCCTTGAGGTGGCTGTCCAGCCCACACAACATAGTACTTTGACAAAAAGGAGGTTTAGAAGGCCATCAAAACATTTCCCTTCTTCTAAGTTTCATACTGCTTTTGTGGACTGGTCTGAAGAAAAAAATATACTCAGGTCACATTCTGTCTCATAGTTTTGCTGAGCTGTATTCTCTCAGAAGACCGTATCTTGATGATGATCACCCTGACCACAGATGACTCTGGGTATTGTTGCCCAACAATTTTAATGACCAATACATGGATTTTTTGTGCCGCACTCTTACTGAACAGTGGTATGATTTCAAGAAATTAAAAGTAAAATGGCAGTGCATTGGTAATGGATATACTGTAGACCAGGGGTTTCCAAACTTTTCAGCCCACGATCTCCAAAATAACGGCGCCAGAGACTCGCGACGACCCTTACTTATCCCCGGAGGTTGTTAAATCATACAAACGTTCCCGCACACATGCACTAGTGGGCCCATTCACATAGGGCACAGCGCTTTCATAACACAAAAGAACACAATAGGCGAACAACCACAGTGCATTATTTTTTACAGTAATTACGTAAAGTTACATTTACCTAATGAGATTGGTGGACACTGTGCATGGAGGACAACAAGTCCAATCTTGGTTAGATTTTGGAGACGACGACTCGGAGATCATCCTCGTTCAGACGCGATCTGTATTTATTTTATTGTGTACGTCAGTCCTTTCGCATAAGTAAGTAGATCCAAACGGCATCAATACATACATTGCGGCGTTGGATAGCTGCGGGTATTCATTTTCCACTGAAATCCAGAACTCAGCCACGTTCTTGGAATTAAACACTATCTTTAAGGTTCAGTGCGTCCTCCAGTGCAGGTGATGTACGGTCGCTATAGTGAATGGCGATCTTATCCAGTCATGTTTTCCTGGAGAGGTTTCCTCTTGGAAATCCTTTCTAATAGTGAGAAGTGATGGATTTCTTCACTGTGAACGCTCAAGTCATTTTCCTCAATGAATTTGTCCAGCTCAGGAAACATCAATCCTACCCATTTCAACTTGCGCAGTCTAACGTTCGACTTTCCTCTCGAATGCGTTGATCATTCAGCGACCAGATACTTATATTTTCACCTTTCAATGACATATTAAGATGGTCTGCGTCAGTCAGATGGTCAGCTAGCTGGGACCTGTTCACCATCAGAAATAAGCTCATCTCATCCGGGCAGCTAATACAGGCGGCAGAGGACATTTCTTTGCGAAAGCCACCTTACCTCTGTGCGGTACGGTAGGCCCTTATGATGAGAATGGCGAACAGCCTGGTGTTCACTGGATGTGCTTTTATGTAGTTGACTATTTTTACCGCAGTCTCAAGAACGCTTTTAAGCTCTGGGACACGTGCTTTGCTTGGAAGAGCATCCTTGTGTATAATACAGTTCAATTTCTCATGAGGTGCCACTTGTAAGACTCTCGCTCTCAGTCCTTTCTTTTTTTCCCCCACCATCGCCCTAGCACCGTCCGTACACACGCCGATACACTCATCCCAAGACAGTCCCTCTTCTTTTAGTTTGGTGTCAAATGTTGAGAAAATGCCATCACCTATGCACGTTCCATCCAGCATGTCCTCGTGAAGACTGTATCTGACGAATATAAGCAACTGGGCAGACTTCGATAAATCTGTGGATTCGTCTAACTACAGAGCATATTTGCTTTTCTTTACTGTCAATCAGCTGAAACTTCTTCTTCAGCTAACGTCTCATCGTGATTAATTGAATATGTTCGGCTTTAACCATGTTGTTTTCAAATAACTAATGTAAGTAACCTATTTCCTACATGCACATTGTCACATCACAATTTTCTTTGGCGCTGCAAATTGTAAAGATGCTCTCGCTAAATTGACGTTTCAAATATCGCGTGACAAAAAAAAAAAAAAAAAATGGTAGATGACACATTACATGTATACATTATATACATTTTAAATTCTATTTATCGTTTTATTACAATTTTTTAAACATACTGGAAATCATCTCGCGACCCCCACTTTGGGAACCACTGGACCGAAGTTAATTTGGTAACATGACAATTATGTGGAAAAAAACACAAGTTGTTAATGAATAGTTCCAAACAAATGTATTATATACAGTGATCATACATGTAGTATATGCAACACCATGTACAAATCATGGAGAATAGAGCAAAGATTCCTTTGTAAATAACATAATATTTCTATCCAGTGAAGTGATACAATGGTATATAAGTTGTTCATTAGATTACAAGTAGACATTTAAATTCCATTGTATTAAAGTAGTGCAGTTTTCTAGACTTGCTTGTTGATGTACTGAACTCTACGGAGGGCGGCCTTAATGAGACCAGCTCAGAATTTGTCAACTCCATTCATTATAGAAACAGGCAGTTAATTAAAGGCAGCATTGGCAGGTAGACTGCAGGCATTTCACTGTATGCTGGAGTCGCTAATGTGCAATAAGGAAGGGAGTACTATGCCAACTGAAGCCCTCCCTACCAGGGCAATAGTATGCCAATTATATGCTGCCATAAGGGATTCTTAACTGTGGTTAGCACTGGCACAGACAGTAGTTAGAATGAATGCCTCAGCTAGTTACATTACCATCCCCCCAACCACCAACACTATATGTTTAGTGAAGGAGGTAAAATTACATCTATGAATAATTGTAAACAATTATGATATTTGGGCTTATTCACCATTATGTAATTATTCTGAATACTAATTACTACACTATGGATGATATTGTTGGATGGCTTAGGTGGTTGAGTTGAAATCTATTTTGAAGCACATTATTTGAATAGAAAAGGCCCCAATAGAATTCTAAGGTTTATGTTATTCAATAAGCATTAACTTAAAGAAACCGAGTGGAAATTATGACATTCAGGAGTTATATCTGGAAAAGGTTAGAAACAATGATCAATTTGGTATTTTTCATGACAAAACATGCACTGTGCAACCATAGCATAGAACATTAGACTGCCATTGATAATGAACACCAGTCTCTCGGTTTAGACACAAAAACAATGCTGGAGACCATAACTGACAAGATAAACAAAATTACCAAATTGGCAATTACTGTTAATATGAGGTAAGCTATAGGGTGGGCATGTTGTAAAACAGGGTATTTTCTAAAAATTATAACAGAAGTTACTTCCGTCTTATTACAACTAAACAAACTTTAGGTTCCCCACATACAAAGCCCTTCAAGAAGCAGCACTGAATACTGGCCATGGCAGTCGAGAGAGTGCAATGTTGAAATTGAAAATCTGTTGTAACCAATAAATGACACATATTGTTATATGTGGTTTCTTAAAAAAGATTATTAGCTTGTCAGAACATTATTTAGAATTACTGTGGGTATTAAGATTAATGAGTATTGTAACGATAAGAGCAGTCAGATGTATTTCATGCTCTTGATAATGTGAAGTTGCAGTCCCATAATGTGAACCCAAGCATCAAGATAGGAAGTCAGCACCAAGGCTAAACATTTAGTGACAATATCAGACTCTACTTTGACCAGGGACAAGCAGTCAATATTTAACGTAAGTGCCAATTGATATGCGTGAATGTTGTTTGGAAAAATATTTGTTAGATACAATGGCAAATTGATATCAACTACCCCATTACCAATACATTTAAAGGTTATGTGAGAATAATGAAAAAAGTAAGAAGAAAAAAAGACCGCCTCTTGGCTTGGAAAACACTCCCTGGTTCGCACTGAGGACTTCGCTAAGTTTCTTCCTTTTTTTGAACGTTAGAATTTCTAGCTCAAGTAGGAAACTTAATTGAATGCAACCATCTACACATCGGATACAGTGTTTTCACTCTGTTCACAGATCTTATGCAAAATCATAAGAAACAATTCCTGTATCTGGCTTGTGAAGAGCTTCCAAAAGTCACTTTCCCACCACAACAACCACAAATAAATAGGGCAATTGCGAGTCAATAATTATACAATTATTGTGGATGTGATTAGCATTTTGAGGGCCTGCGTTTGCAATTTTAATGATAAACACAAAAAACAACAACATGAGAACAGGAACAACAATGCTGAATGAAATCGTAAAAAATAACGTTACAGTAGTTGAAATGAGGCGGAGGAAGCAGTGTAGAAAGTCGTTAAAAGAAAGTGAGTATGTTGTAATTTCACAGAACATCTCATTTTAAGGTGGAGTAATTGGGTGTGTTCGGTGTGTGTGTGTTTTTTTTTAAAGATGGCGTGCAAATATGTGAATACACTTATACGGAGGGCAAATTTGGAAACCATGGGGCGCTGCTGCCGCTGGTTCGAGCTGTTCTGCGGCTGGCTGCATTGCTTCTGATTGACACAGTTGAGGGGTGGGGACGCAGGGTGGGGTCAGAAGCAGGGAGAGGCGGAGGAGAGACTGAGCGAACGAGCCCAACCCTGAACACGGCAACAACACACTGAGAGAGACACTAGGGAAGAAAGGATTTTCGACGCCGAAGCTATGATCTAAAAGACGATCGGAAGAAGCAACCTCTGCCTGTCCCAATATTAATTCGAATGGTGGATAACAGCCAGCAAGATTAGCTACTATTATTCTATTATACCCCGCCCGTTCGACCCCCCTCCTCTCCACCCCTTCACCACTGCACCCGCTTAGCTACCGAGATGCACACGGAGACTCGTAACAAGAAAGTAAGTCCGTTTTGATCATTTTATTGTGTGATCTATTGTTCTGTAGTCATCTGCTAACGTCCGAACACGACTTCGCATTGTCAACTCAACATGTGCCCAATTATGTACCACTGGACTATGACTGCGATCAAGGAAGGTAGGTAGCTAGTTCGTTACAGAGTTAGCTGTGTGGCTAGCAAGGCAGCAGTAGCAGGCAAGCTAGCGATGTTAGCTAGGTGACTGGCACAGTCACAGAATATTGTAATCCACAGTAGCTAACTGGCTAGTTGTTTCATCCAAGTATCCACAAAAGGCAGCTGTATTTTATTTACAAGCAGCAAATATTCACACTCTCTTGACATTCGTTTCCTTCTCTGGTTGACAAAAACCGTTGGCCGAGATTGAAACCGAGTAAGATCTTGGATCCTCTTGACGTCTCTCGCGTTCATCCCCTTTCTGTGGATTGAATACAGGTTTAAAGTGCGGGTAAAGCGAGACAGGAAGGAAACACAGCCACTGCAGCTTGCAAGACACCATCTTAGTTTCTTAAAGCGACAGTGCAGCGCTCACAAAATTTACTGAGAAAGCCAGGTGTGTACGGCCTCGAGCGAGATTGAATCAGCAGTATGGCATCATTTGCCATTGTCATTCAGCCGGTGTTCTCGAGGTGTCGTTTCAGTTCAGTTCAGTTCAGTTCACTATTCAGGGGTAGATCATGGGCATAGAAGTTCAACTTTGTATCACCTTGCGAATACCCGAGACTTTTAATTTGATTTCTGGTGTTAAAAAGTGAGACTTAAAATCACAGGCTGGCTGGCTTGTAAAATGGGTTAAAAAATGTAACAGTCACGGTCTATGTGGTCTATCAGAATCCAGCAGTGTATTCTTTTCAGCAGCATTCTTTAATATTCCACTCAATATTTACAAGAAAACATCCATGTCTCGGCCAATTGCTCACATTTTCACCACTTCTTGAAGATGGGGATTAGCTCTTGCTGTATAATCTACAAGCAAGCCCTAGAAAACATTCCTGAACATTGCAGCTTGAGCAAGCCCTCATATTGGCAGAAAGCGTTGAGGTGAGCTCAGAGAGGGCCTCTCATTGGAGGATGTGCTATGCAGAGTACAGGGCGTGCCAGACATCAGAGCAATTATTAACAACCGTGAACAAACTTTGCAGGATCTGGTTAATCGCTGTCTCTCGTCCACAAGTCCAGACCTTTAGTACTTGCCACTTCTCCTGGGAGTAGAGGTGCTCTCTGCTGTGCTAAACAACACCAGGGTGTGTGTGTGTCTGTGTGTGTGTTTGGGGTGGAGTGAGGGTGGGGGGGAGGAGGTAGCGTCTGTTTTTAGTTGTGAGAGTGAGGCCAGTCCTGGTCCAGCAGTGAAGAGATATTTTTAGGATCAGGGTTCCAGTTAAAAATGAAGTCTGGTGGGACGGAGGCTATGCATGCACATAGCCAGAGGGTTGCTGGAGAGAGGACTTTCTTTCGTTGTCCCCTATCTGATCCCTGAATGCAGAGGGGTGAGGCTAGTGAGGGGGTCACAGAACTGTAATGGTCCATTGTTTGTGCTAGCCCTTTAAGACGTGTATTTAACCCCCTGCTTGCTCTGTTAAGTTTTTGTCAAGAGCCACTCTGCCGATGTGGTAGAGCAACTAATGGGACAGAGTGCCTGGTGGTGACACAGTGTAGGATACAGAGAAGTTTCTTGATCGTTGTCTGAAGGGGATGGCAGTGTGTGATCCTGCTGTATGTGGCTTGTTATTGGCTAGTAGAATGAGAATAAGCTGGACTTTCTTTTATTGCCTACATTGTTGCCCAAACAACCCCTGTGGATAATCTGCTACCAACCATGTCCTTATGTTTTCATCACATGATTTAATGTAACTCTATTGCCCCTATAGCTTTATGTGTCCAGGGTTACCCATTACTTGATACGGAATACATTTTTCTCAGTGCTTTCACACTAATTTATATGTGATGCTGTGAAAAAGTGCAAAGTTCATACAGTGGTCATCATGGCTTCCACATACGGTATAATTTAACAGAACGTTTATTTTAGAAATATGGCCAATGTTGTGGGAGTATTGGCTGCATATATTAGATACATAAACACACAGTTCCTACTTATACAGTATTTAGCCCATAGCAGTGTGTACAATTCTTGACTCCTTATATGTGCAAGGTGTGAAACAATCACCATGTGTCAGTAGATCTTTCATATGGATAGCTCAAGAACAGTTGATGACAAGGTTGATCAAAGGGGTCTGAGTAAGAGACCAAGTGATAACTTTTATTGTTGGGATAAGTGGTAGGAGATACATTGACATGGCCAAATAACAGCATGTGAAAGTCAAGGCACCTGAAGACTTGTGCTACCATGGAGAGTATCTACACACTCTGATTGGAGATGGTTCATCACAGTGCCAGCTACTGTAGCCTTCCTCTCTGTGCACCATGGTTATCCTTCTTTTGCTGTCTTATTAAAGGCAGGGGTTGAACTGGTTCACAACCCCTACTGTGTCAGTTCAGCCAGTCTTGATGTCTCCCTTTTCAATTTGTTTCCAGGAAAGTGGGTTTGGGGGGTCTGACTGCTGAAATTGGCACAGGTGAAGTTAGCCTGGTAGTGTGGATCAGTATCGAGCCCTTGAGTACTCTTTTTCTGAGGTGATCCATACTCAGGGCCAGGCTGGCCTGTGTAACATGACACCACAGGAAGTGCTTCCACCCCATGAGCTGGATGTTCAAAGAATCGCACAACCATTTCTGCAAGCAAGGAGCAATACATTTGTGTTGCGGGAAGAGCTGTTTGTTTGCATAGAGGAAAAAATAACCTAAAAGATGGCCAAAGCTGGTAAAGAAAGCAGAGGAGCGATGTGGATATAAAAGAGGAACGGAATGCCTTCATGCTATTTGAGGAGATGAAAGTTTAAAAGGGCACTTGGCAGCCGCAAACAGAACCACTGAGGTTCTGTATTTTTTTTCTATCTGAAAGGAACTGGTGTCAGGAAGGACATGGCCTGTACCTGAATTCTCACACTTTTTGATTGGCATTCTATGAGGGTTGACCAAACATTGTCTGGTGCCATAAACTGATTTACTCTGTTAGAAGGCAGATCGCAGTGTACAAGCATCCTGAGAGCCTGGAAGCTCTGGGCCTCCTATGGCCCACTCTTGGGAGACCTTTGTTCTTTGTAAATTGTTAGAAGAGCTGATAATATTGCACACTGTTAATCTAATCCAAAGGCCTAAAGTGCTAAATAACATTGGAAAAAGCCTATCATTGGCTAAAAACAACGTCACCATGTTCTGCATGTCCCTCCAATGCACAGCACAACCCATGTTTATTGTCTGAAAATACCCAGAGTTCTGAATTGCCTTGCCCAAGCTCTCTGTGTTACACTTTTCTCTGCTCCAAGGAGAGGGGTGGGGAAAGAGCCATCCTGCAGATATGATCAACCGACATTTACTTTGTGGGAGCTGACGGCAGAAGATTCTCAGGCAGGAGGCTGAAAGAGAGTGCACGTTCCCTGGGAAGGAGTGCCGGAGACAGGAAGCAGGGAGTGGCGGTCGGAGCTGAAGGGGTGTGGAGCTGGGAAGCTGGGAATGGTGAGGGAGTGGGGGATGGCGGCGTGCTTTAGCTTTTGGGAGCACAG